>JBBPRF010000208.1:0-40073 GCA_038092875.1 Lanmaoa pseudosensibilis
CAACGGGGGTAATGTTACAATTTTACTCCTTCCTTCGAACATTGTCCTCTTTCTTCTACGCGGTACTCGTATCACTTGGCAAGGTACTCCTAGCCGTCCTCATACCGCTTTCTTTCTTCTTACAAATACCGCATCTCCACACTTCTCACGATTATTCTAACGACCTTTATCTTCGGGTTTATTCATATCTTCGGACTTATCTCTCCTACGTCGTTTCTCTCACAACGGCGAGTATCCCCGCCTCCCATACAGTTCCATAGCTTTCCTTTCCTTTCTTGTCTTAATCTTCCGTTGGTCCGTGCGCGCTGGTCTGCATTATATAAACCTTTCGTACACAACTTGTATTCTCATTCTCGATCTTCGCAATACAAGCGTACTCTTGAATCACCCTTGAGTCTGAAGTCGAATCCCCTTCGACTTCCACTACCCTGAATCCCCTTGATAGATAAGCTAGCGGACGTCGGTCTCTTCGTGAGTATCGCCCGACTAGTCTTGTCTCCTTGTCCAGAAGAATTAGCGGACGTCGGTCTCTTCGTGAGTATCGCCCGTCTAGTTCTGTCTAAGAAGTCTTTGTACGCTTCGCGTAACACATTCAAGATGACCACCATTGGTGCGCCCTGAACATGTGCTCATGCTCCAGGCCAATGGCTTGCCCTCCTCATCCACCTCATAGTTGGGCCAGCCAGGCTGGCAAGGGGATTCAAGCAGGACCGACATGACAACTGCAATCACAAGTGTTCAGAACCACTCTGGGTGAAATAGCAGGGGCAGCCATGACTCTGTGTCACCTGCTGGTGAGCAGCATTGCTATCCTGAAGACGACCACCCAGTCAGGTATTGTGGTGGCAAGGACGAGTCCTTGTTGGATTGGCTGACCCTAGATGATGGCGGTCATGTCCACTTGCCTTTGCTATGCAAGTGTGTCCAGCTGCCATCCAAGCGAGACAGGGAAGAAATGCTGGCTGACAAACTTGTGTTTGGTCCGGATGCCAAAGAGTATGATGGCTGAGGTGGTCTACACTGCCTTTGTATGCAGTGACCCCATTGATTTTGAGACATGTCAGACAGTGTATATATTCACCTCATTGTTGTCACCTGCTCATCACATGCACAGGACACTGTCATTGGGCCCCTTTTCAGGGCTCATCTACATCACCATTCTCATTGTCAACTGTCTCTTTTTTCTCTTTCTCAAGTGGTGGATTCCTTGCATGACATGGACTTTGTCCAAGACCACCAGAAACAAGACATATTTACCGAGTTTGCACACCACCTGCAGAGTGGTGAGTGAACCATCTCACTCACATGTGTGACATGTACACACCAATGATAATCTTGACATTGGGAAAGGCAGTGCATATTCAAGGGGCAGTGGCTGTTATAATATGAATATTTTCAAATTTCGGACTTATCATTTCGCCTTTACCAGTCATGTGACTAGTGCACGTGATCATGAGAAACAATCATGTGACCATGGTCTAGACCTAATCATGTGACATGCCTCATGGTTTTAATCTCCATCTTGTTCACACCTTATCTATTCTCACATTCATTTCAACTCTTTATTCTCACGCTGTCATTCACACGACTACTTCTTTCATCTTACTTTACTTAGTAGATCCTCTTACGCACAGCATGGTCTGTGTGTGCGCCTGTAACATATATAAGTTAGACACTTGCAACTGGATTCCCCAGTCTAATCCATTTTGTTTACCACCTCTGGTCATTGCCTGGAGTACATCCTCCTTGTAGGCCGGTGTTGAACTTGGGTGAAACTCCACATATCTTTGTGCCAGAAGCCATGTACTCTGCAAGACGTGTTCCTGAGCCTTGTGGTTTTGTCATTCGCGATAGAATCATAACAGTGGCGATGAGGGGAGCAATACCCTTTGTGATATGCTGGGTGTGAAATGATGATGGTGTTTGACTGTGGCTTGGTCGGCTAGGCAAGGTAGTAAGAATGGAGTATGGGCACCTAGCTGTCCTGCTCATTTACCTCCCCAGAAGTGTACCATAGATACTGAGCCCCTGCTTACTTGGGCTTCATACAGTCCAGAGTGTTGTCTTACAAATGACCATGACTCAAACACATCATTATGTTACTCAACCGCCACCACCACCTGTTGTTCAAGATGAGGATCATAACCATGCACCATCATATCCAACCTGTCCATGGCCTGCAGATTCCCCCCTGCTGGTTACAGCAAGGTCGAAAAAGACAAGAAAAACTTCTCAGGCATACATATAACTGGTCTTAGGTCTGGTTTGTTGCCTTTCTTATGCTGTCTTCCTACCTGACCCATTCCCAGGGACTTCCTGTTGAAACCTGAACTTCTATGAGTAGTCAGTGATCTCAGATTGAAATATTCTTCAGAGGGTACAGTTTCATTACCCTAAGCCACATTGGGAATGGATCATCAAGCAAAGTTGGCACATGGCAAGACTAGTCTTTGTACATACAATATCACAGTGCCTGGAGTCTGCTAATGGCAAAGTATGCATACAGATCCACACATTCTATGGCAGTACCACTGTACAATCTGCATGACAAGAATCGGCACCCACACATTGTCATAGCAACTCCTGGCACCTGAAAACTCTTACACGACGCAAGATTCTGGATGTCAAGAGTGTTAACACTTCACTTTGGACGGGTGTGACACAATGCTAGAGAAAATCCATATTACCTGCAAAAATTACACATCAATGTGAGTCTGTGAACAAATTAAAGACATGCATTGACATTGGAACATAGATACTTGAGATTTATGCCAATAATGAGGCATAGGACAATATGCAAATTCTTTGTTTCTGGGTCTTTGCACCAGTCTGCTGACATCATCAATGGAGATTACCTCATGGTGATGTTTCATCCTGAAACCAGTGTTTTTTCCAGGCCATCAGGTGGCAGCTTTATCACTCTACATCTATGAGGTCAGAGTATGTACTAGTACATACATCATTACGAATTGCCTCTACTGTACAGTCCACATCATTGGCAAATTGTGGAGATTCAGATCTATCATACAGCGTTGTTATTACATCACATACACACAACCACAATGTGACTCAAAATTACTTACTAGTTACTCACTGGCACCCCAAACAAAACAAAACCTTCAATGGCTACATGCTGCTTCAACAATCACAACAAACCAGTTAGCTCCCTACTACCTCACCCAAGTGGAAGCTAACCCCAAATAGATTTTTTTAATGTCTACACAAGCTCAGCCCTCTGGAGACACTGGGTTATTACTCATTGACAAAGCAACTAGAATGCATGGTGCACCATTTGCAAGGATTTAAGTGGAAGGCAAGGGAAGTGGAGTTCAGGTTGGGTTTTGCCTCCCAGTCAGTAGTCATGCTATGCCGCCGACTCAGAAGCAATGTTCATCAGCTTCAACAATATCCAAGGCATCCTCTACTCATGGCTCTTCACAAACTCATAACCCTTTCCCTGCCATTCCTGAAACATCTGGTGTGCAGGATAATGATGCAGATATTTGCACAAGCCAAGATCGACCTTCTAGGTGATGCTCAAAAAGAACCAATGATGGAACCAGTGGTCATCTCAAGCAGCTTGAAATGGTTGGGTGAGCTATAGAGGCATTCCCCCTACCAAGGGTGTGCATCACTCTTCCTGACAATGAGCCAGTCAATATAATGGCCCCAATTCCACATTCCCAAAGGAAGAAGAAGTTGAAGGTGGGTGATTTTTTCTGTATATTATTGTAGCCTAACCCCATTTTTATCTAGACATCCTCTGCTACCCCAGGCCATGCCAGCGAAAGATGTGATGCAGTGGTAGAACTGGCTCATGTTGCTGTTTAGTCAGAGCAAGGCAGCCAGTTCGGGTTTCAGCTCAAGGCTCTACCTCCACCTACATTTGCTGGCTCTGAGACACTGGATGCCTTTGAACTTCATTGTATGAATTCCAGGAATATGGCCAAACCCTCAAGTACCCTGACCACTGAGAATTATCTGCATGGAGAAAGAAGAGTCTCGTTTATTTCTCCATTGGACCCCCAAGGAGAAAGGCACACTGTCACTCCCAGTGAAAGCTCTCCTCATCACAACAGTAGTCCCTTGTTGTCACCACATGAGACAGAAGATGAGACAGAGCCAGAACCACAGGTGCAAAATTCATCACCCTGATCTGATGGTTCCAGGGAAGAGTTTGAATCTGAGAAAGAACACTTCAATGGATCTAAGGCAGAGATGGGGAAGAACTCCCTGTCCATCGTCACACTGATAAGGGGAAGGGGAATTCTTCTCAAATCAGATAACATCAATGATGGTACTGGTCAACACCACAGTGATAATGGTAATGGTGGTGATGGTGACAAGGGCAGTGCTGGTATTGGTTGGTATGATGACAACGATGAGGGTGGTGCTTCTCAGCACAATAGTGATGACAATAACGGACTCTATGTTGATCAAGTTAGTGGTGATCATGGTATGTTCTTGTTATCTTTTCTCCACAAGATATTTGCTAACAGTTGGTTGTTCATCAAACAATAGGATTTCTGATGTGCATGGTAAGGATGCTGATGACACGATCAATGCACTGCAATACTCTTCCCTTCCTCCTCAAATTCCCAACTCCCAGGTGAAGATGTGCCTCCCCAATTAGCCATCCGGTGTTTGGAGTCATGGTTGTTCATTGATATCTGGAAGTCAGATTCATCTATTGTCTGACACTCAGAGTTGACCTTTGTGATGGACCCAGACTCATTTATTGGCATCCAGCTCTTAACAGGCACCCATCTGCCCCTTGTCCAACATCCAGAAGTGTATAACTACCTCAGAGGCTACTTGCCATGCATTTTGTCCACCATCAGAGCTTACCAAAGGTCCCCAACATCCGCAAGCCCTTCCAACACCTCCAATCTCCCACACAAACTCAGGAGCTTCCACAGGTGACTATGAAGAATATTCACATTGTGTGGGGGATGAAAGGGTAGGTTCTATTCTATTATGATTAAGTTGTAACTAATAACCCTTCTGCAGGTTGGCGTTAAGTATGACCTCCTCCAATGTCATCACACAATCAATTGTTGCCATTGTTCTCCCTCTCCACAGTATCTAGAGGGCATCCACAATGGAGTAGATTGTCAGCCATCAAAGAGAAGATGCAAGAAAGTACCTGAGGTGGATGTAGTAATGGACATTGACGAGAATATGCAAGATGGTGGGAATGATAATGAAGAGGAAGGGGAAATGGTGGGGATCCAACATGACAAGGAGAAATGGGAAGTTGAAGAAGTCAAAGACATGGTCAATCCCAATGGCAAGAAAAAAGGTGGACGATACTCAAAGAATCTGAAAGACTCAGTTGCTGCCAAGCCTATGACTATATCATTCTATTTGGAGCTGTGGCACAAATTACTCAACCTCACAAAGGCTCGCATACAACTCCATGTTGCTGTTGAAGACACATTCCCAATACTCAAGAAAGCTGTTGGTTATGAATGTCATGAAGTTCTTGATGAGGTCATTGCTCACTTCAAGACCAATGAGTGGGAGGTTGAAAGCAGTATGTCTTTTATTCTCTGCTGCAAATACTTACCTGATGATATACAGGAATTTATCCAGTGTACAAAGCTGCCATGAGCAGGCTGGTAAGCATCTATCTCAGATGTGTGACTAAGCTAAACATAGGTTCCCAGATCTTCAATAACACTCAGACTCTCTGTAGTGATATCAAGAAGGTGGTGATGAAATATATATGTCCCAGCTACAACCTCTTTCTGCCATCGACTGCAAAGACTGATAAAGAACACCTCATGGCAGTTAGAAACAAAGCAGATGAACTTCTCAGCACCTCATCATATTTGCACGGACTGCCTGATGAGCAGGTGTGTTAACATTTTATATATTATCTTTTCCTGACACAGAGCACAGATAAAGTGAGCAATTTTGCTCACAAGGTCCTCATAAACACGGTCCTTGATTGCTTTTACAATAGTTCATCCAAATCCCTCCACCAGTTTCCTGGGTTCCAGAATGCTGTCCTGTACAAAGCATTGTTACTTGTTGCTGGAACAGTGAGCTATTCGAGTCTACATTAATTGGAACTGTCCTAACCCTTTGTTTATTTTTCCAAGGTCCATGCAACACTCTTTTTGTTTAGAACCTACAGCATTGTTGACAAAAGGATGGTCAAGCTTAATTCACAGAATGTCCAGGCAGCATACAACAAAATGACAGGGCAAATGGAAGCTGTTCTGTCAGACCCTTACCATGGCAAGAAATTGGATAGAATGCTTGGTGATTGGGCAAAGGCCAGAATGTAAGTTACAGTGGTCATTCGATTAAATTGTTAATGATGATTTCATGGCATGCAGGATGGGGTACATTAAGAAGCTTAAACCTGCAGCAAACACTCACAATGAGTTTGCTGTTGCCTTGAATTGATAGAAGTTTGGCATCGTGATGGAGTGTTGTCATTTGCACTTTCAAGCTGTCATCATGTGTTTCTGTCATTTTATGCATTTCTGGTGTGTCATGCGGGTGTCATGCTGTTGTGTCGTGTGTCTGTTGTCTCAGGTTGTCTGTCAGGTTGTGTTGTCTGTAGGTGTCATGTTGGGTTGTGTGCATCTGTGGTGTGGTGCAGCATTGTGGGTCTGTTGTGTTGTGCGTTTGTTGTGTTGTTGTGTTGTGGGTCTGTCATAGTTTGTTGAATTGCAATACATTCATTTTAATTGAGAACTGGTGATTACAACTCAGTATGATACAGGGCTTACAGTACTGCATGGTTTGGAGCAGAGTAGAGGTTCTGTACAGGGTCCCATCACTGTACATCTCTATACAGGGCCAGTAATGTTGTCAGCACTGTATGACATTGTCGGTATCAGGAACTCAACTGTGTTGTCAAGGGACTCACTAATAATAATTATGTTAAATCTGTTCAATAAGATACTACTGTACAGTCATCAGACCCTATGCAGTTATATCACAGCACTGCACTGTGGCTGTACAGTGGGGGACCTAGCTGTGACACTGTGATGACTGTGATTAATTGTACCGTACTGTACAATCTCACACAGTACCTAATGGATTTGCAGATGCATACTTTGTTGTTTGCTGAACCAAGAGATGGCTCCATGATTGCTGATAAATATGAATCTGGAGGTGGAGTGGGAGTTGTCTGGGTCCTGCAACCAACCAGTATTGGAGTATCCATGGAAGTCCATGTCTGTGGAGAGCTCTGTTCCATCAAAACAGAGCTTCATGTCCTTGGTGGCTTGAACATATTAGAGTACACATTTAGCTGCTTCCCAGTGCACAAACTTGGATTTTGCACTGAATTTACTAAGTGCTCCCACTGCATGTGCAAGGTCTGGATGTGTTTCGAGCATGAGGTACATCAGTGACCCCATAACGGTAAGGTATGAGACTTGTTTCCCATCAATAATCATCTTTGGAACAATTTGATCATTTATTGGGTCAGTCACAGAGAGTTGGGAGCTATGTGCCATGGGAGTCCATACCAGTTTGCAAGTGGACATGCCAGTTTTCTCTAGAATGGTGCAACAGTATTGTGATTGCAACAAGGAGATGGTCTGGAGTTTGTGATTTTGCTTGATTTCAATTCTGAGTATGTACTTTGCCTCTCTGAGGTCATGCATTTTGAAAGCAGTGGAGAGTTTTGACTTGACAGAGTCCATGAACTTTTGAGTTGTAGTAGCTAGGGGTAGGTCGTTGACATAAATGACTAGGAAGCAGACTTGACCATCTTTCTGGAGCACGTAGAGGCATGTTTCAGCATCCAGGTGGACAAAACCAGGTGCTCTGAGTTTTCGGTCTAAAGTTCTGTTCCAGGTCTGACCAGCTTGTTTAAGTCTGTACAAGGAGTGTTGGAGTTTCCAACAGTATCTGGGTTGGATGGGCACACCTTCTGGAGGTGATATGTATAGGTCTTCCTCCAGTTCTCCATTGAGGTAAGCTATAGATACATCCATTTGGTCCAACTCCAAATCATACTTGGCAGCTAGGGTGATTAGAGTCCAGATAGAGTCAAGGTTAGCCACTGGAGTGAAGACTTCCTGATAGTCAACTCCTTTCTTTTGTGTGAAACCGCATGCAACTATCTGGACCTTGTATCATTCCATGTTTCCTTCTTCATCTCACTTTATCTGGAAAACTGGTTTTGAAGTGATCAGAGTTACTCCATCTGGAATGAGCATGGTGTCATAGATGTGATTGGAGTTGAGGCTCTGGAGCTCCTGTTCCATAGCAGACTTCCATAGTTTGCTGTCTGCTCCAGAATAGGCTTCCTTAAGGTTTCTTGGAAGTGACTCTTCAAAGAATGATTTTGTGGACCCAGCAAAGATCAAGTCCTCAATTGAGGCTGTGAATGCTCCAGGGAGTTCTGAATCACTGTCAGGATACTTCGGAGTTTGCTCCAGTGGCTGTGCATATGACTTCTCTCTTTGGAGTTCTTGCCTTGCAGCTTCTTCCTCAAGGGTGCATTCATACTCCTTGTTCTTATTTGCTCCCTGTCATTGTCTGTGGCTCCGTCATACAGCTGGTGGTACTGGAGCAGAAGCAGGAACAGGGGCTGGAGCTGGAGCTGGAGCAGAAGCAGGGGCAGGGGCAGAAGGTTCATTAAGTTGGAGTTGGTCTAGGTATTCAGCCAGCTCCTCAATGCCTAGACTGGCAGGGCAGTTTGGAACATTTTCCAAAGGCATGGGAATGTCTCCCACTGGTCTGGGATTGGATGGATGTGGATGATCATCAATGTCATGATTGTGCTCTGGCTGGTGGAGATGCTTTGGAATTAGGTCCTCCCACTGTCCTTCAATAGAGTGGGCATTTCGTGGAGCATACCCAACCTCGGAGATTTTTCCAGACTCATCAAAGATGACATGGCAGCTGGAGATAATGATCCATTGCCCTATGTCAAGCAATTTGTAGGCCTGTTGTCTGTGAGTGTACCCTATCATGATGCACTTCTTTCTGTGTGGTCAGAATTCCCCCCCCCTTCCCATTGCTTCTTTGGCATGTGAGCATAGGCAGAACATCCGAAGGGGCAGAAGATAGTTGGGTCAACTTGGTGGTTGAAGAAGATCTGATAGGAGACTTTTCCATCAAGTCCAGAGGTCAGACTGCATGCAGAGATGTAGGTGGCAGTGGACATGGCATTGGCCTAGAAAGACTTCAGGAGTTTTGATTCCTCCAGCATGATATTGGCAAGTGTGGAAAGTGTCTGATTCATGTGTTCAGCCAGTCCGTTTTGTTCCAGAGTGTATGGAGCGGAAGTTTCAAGGATCATGCCATCGGTCTGAAATTGATTTTGGAAGGCCTTGTTGGTGTACTCTGTTCCTCCATCACTCCGGATGAACCTGGTGTAGAGTTCAGAGAAGTCCTCCTGTCTGACCTCCAATTGGAGATGGGTCTGGACATCCACCTTCCACTGGTGGTAAATCTATAGGGCTTCCATCTTGTGTTTTATGAAGTAAACCCAGGGAAATCAACTGAAGTCATCAACAATGACCAGCCAGAAGTAGTAGCCCTCACATGACCTCAGAGTTATGGAACCTCCAACATCAGTATGTACCATCTCTAGGGGGCAAGTGGTCCAAGGTCCATCTTGAACCCCAAAGGGTGGTTTTTTTCATCTTTCTGAGCATGCATGCTTCACAGAATGCAGTGTTTCAGTGAAGGTATCAATGCCTCAGAGTTGGCTGGACTTGACCATGTGTTGGATCTGATCAATGGACATGTGTCCCATTTGCCAGTGGAGGAGGTTGACATCAATGGTCACATGTGCCACTTCCTTCTGAGTGCTTGGAGTGACCCTTGCATGGTAGAGGCCATTCTTGTGGTCAGCAACCAAAATGATGTTATGATCCTTTTGGACATACCATGCATTTGAATTTGCTGGGAAGGTGGTGGAGAGACCAGCAGAGGCAAGTTGATTTATGGAGATAAGTGAAATCCAAAACTCTGGAATTAGAAGAACATTGGAGAGGATGACTTCAAAAGTTTTGTTGGATACCTGTAACAGGAGTGGTACTGTTCTGATTCCAATGGCATATGCTTCAGAGTTATCTCTGAGAGTGACCAGATGTGGGGGATTAAGTGGTCGGTATGTTTGGAACCAGGATTGGTGAGGGACTATGTGCAATGATGCTCTGAAGTCAATGATCAATATTTCTCTCCCACTGTTGTTTTGCTCAGATGATGAGTAGGTGTGAATGTGTTGGATTAGGAACTGAGATACATTTTCATGGACTACATTGGCTGAGTCTGGAAAGTCCGGAGTTCCTTTTGCTATGTATACTCTCCCCTTTTCCTTTTCTGGCTTGCTGAATCCTCCCTTTCTCAGGTCTGCAACCCACATTTTGTAGGAGTTGCAGTCAGTGGAGTTGTGCATTGCTGACAGGTGGTGCTCACACCAGGTGGAGGTGTTTGGAGGTTGAGCGGAGGGTTTTAAAGCACCAGAAACCTTCATGGCTGACTCCAAATGCCCAGAGGGGTATAGGCGAGCATCTTTAGCAAGAATGTGAGTTTCTACTGCATCGAAGGTTAGCTTGCTATCCTTTGTGGTGTTGATGAGAGATGATTTGAACAGTTCCCATTCCAGAGTTTTTGGAAGGGAGTTCAGGAGAATGAATGCCATGATCTTTGAGTCAACAGCAAACTTCATAGCAGTGAGTCATGATTCAGATGTCTGGACTAATGCAATATGGCTTGGAACTCTGGAGTTTCCATCCCAAGTTGCATTGAAAAGTTGTTGAAAGATATAGAAGGTGGAGGAGACACTTGGAGCATCCAGGAGTGATAGAAGCTTGTCCCAGAGGTCTTTGGCAGAGCTGCAGGACTCTGTTTTGAGTAGGAGGGTGTCAGAGAGATGCTCCATGATGCCATGGGCCTTTTCATCATGTTCCAGCCAGTCACAGACATCTAAAGCTGTTGCTCCAGCTAATTTGAGGACAGGTTTCAAGTTAGCTCTGGAGGTGACTCCATAGACTTTGCTGCTTCAAAGTTTACGGGTGACCTTGACCTTCCATAACAGGAAGGTTTCAGGGCCGGTTAGGATTTCATCACTTTGTCATGCTGAGTGACAGAACAGGGTGAAGGACAGAGTGAGGTTGGCAGAAGAAGGTTTTTGTTATGCTCAACCCAGGTAGGATCAAACATAGCCCTTGAAGGCATAGGGAGGTCCTAAGGTTCAAAGGTTTGAGTGTATTCCACGGATGCGTAAGTGACCACATGGCATGGGGGAATCCACTGACACATGAAGCAGTCAAGTGGCAAAGTGAGTTGTCCAGCAATGGATCACAACAGTAACGACTAGATACAGAGTACAGTTGCGTCAAAGGCAATACTGACCATCCTCAGGTTCAAGGGAGATCTACGGGCATAGGAACGACCACGTAGTGGGCGACGGGCGATGAGAAACGAAAGGACTAGGACCTTGTCGATTGCAGAGATACTAGGATAAGACAAGGGAGGTCTAAGCTAAGGATCTCTGCTGCAAGAGCACAGGTTTTTATATGTAAGGGATCTGTGCATGGACCATGAGAAAAAGTAACTAAGAATGGAAGTGGAAAAGGGTTAACATGTTGTACAATATGGAGAGCCAATGAGAAGGTGACATGTCATTAGTATTACAAATGAAGTGAATTCGAATATCAAAGCGCAGTTGATGGCATCATGACTGCAGACTGCGGAATCACATGAGGAAATGGCAATTGCTGACTGGATAAGGTCATGTGAGACGAAGTGAAGAAAGAAAGTGTACGAGGCAGGAGTCGAATGAGCAACTCGTGTTAATACAGCATATAGCTAAAGAAAAGAAAAGGTAGTCCAGACGAATTGTAACAGTTTTTCTGACAGGTGTGTCAGATGGCTGGTAGCCAGAGTTCATGTGGGAATGGAGGATGTGCTGAGGGATGCACAAGTGGTGAGTTGTTTCAGTATTCAGATGCAAGCAGGGCTCATAACCTGTCAAAAGTCAAAGGTCTGGAGCAGAGCAGAGCTAATCAGGATGGAGTAAACTGGAGCTCAGCTGCTGCCTAAGACAGGCAAGAACAACTGTATTAATTACCTAATCAGAGCAGAGTAAACTAGAGCTATGGTACATTAGTCTAACAGTTGATATACAGTAAGTAAGTAGAAGTTAACTCACCTCAGCTGCTGCCTAAGACAGGTGAGAACAACTGAGGTGTCTGGGAATGAAGTGAAGGGTTTATGTACTATGTGGTGAAGGCACACTCATACCTCAATAAGTGTCAGGGAAATAGAATTCAGAGAAAATGTCATAAAGGGTATGTGTTACGCTTGACCCGGGTAGGATCGGATGTAGCCCTTGAAGGCGTAGGAAGGTCCTAAGGGTCGAAGGTTTGAAGGTATTCCATGGACACATAAGTGATCACGTGGCGCGGGGGAATCCACTGGCACGTGAAGTGACCAAGTGGCGAAGTGAGTTGTCCAGCGATCAGGCGTGAAGTGACGACATAGGCACAGAGTACGGATGTGCTAAGGCAATACCGACCGTCCTCAGGTTCAAGGGATCTACGGTCGTAAGAATGAACATGTAGCGGGTGAAGAGAAACAAGGGACAAGGGACGGAGGGACAAGGACCTTGTCGATTGCAGAGAGACTAGATAAGACAAGGGAGGTCTAAGCTAAGGATCTCTGCTGTGAGAGCGCAGGTATTTATACGTAAGAAGTCCGTGCACAGACCATGAGAAAAGGTAACTAATAGTGGAAGTGGAAAAGGGTTAACGCATCGTACGATAAGAAGAGCCAATGAGAAGACGATGCGTTACTAGAATTACAAATGGAAAGACGGAAATGAAATGCGCAGTCGATGGCGTCATGACTGCGGACTGCAGAGTCACGTGATGGGAAACGGCAATAGCCGACTGGATAAAGTCACGTGAGGCGAAGTGAAAAGGAAGCGTACGAGGCGGGAGTCAAACGAGCGACTTGTATGAATACAGCGTATAGCTAATGAGATTAGGAAAAGAAAAGGTAGTCCTGGATGAATCGTAACATTACCCCCTCATTACTGTCAAAGTCCCACTGAGACTAATTCACGGAGAACCAGTCATGTTGGCGTAGGCCATGTCATCAAAGGGGTCATTGTCTACGTAGACATTGTCGAGATGCTCAGTCTCGATAGGCGGAGGGATAGGGATAGGACAAGAGCGTCCTGATGAGCGATGAGATCTGTTTGACCCCCGGGAGCTGCTGGAGGAGGTCCGTGTGTGGGAGCGAAAGGACCTGTGTGAAGAAGAAGATGATGAGGAAGAGGGTGTGGTGTGGTCGTGACGACGCCATATGCATGCGTCCACGTGGTGTCCAGGTGCTTGTCGCCCACATTGGGAGCACCAGTAGTTCCGGCATTGGGTTTGGTTATGGCTGGGGGCAAAGGCGAGACAGAATGGACAACGGTAGGCGGGGCAATCCCGTTTCATATGTCCAAGGCTGCGACATTGAAAGCACGCTTGAGGGTAGCGTGGGTCGGACGGGGTGAGAGGAGAGGGATGGAAGTTGTGGGTTTCTATACAGTGCAGCACCTCTTGAGTGTGTACGTCAAGAGGAGAGGACGAGGTGGATGGTGTAGAGGGTTCGCGTGGTTCGCGTTTTAAATATGTGGGATCAATATGTTTGACCGGGGGTTCTTCTTCTTCTTCGGGGATGACAGCAGGACGTAAGGGTTCAGGGGGGTTTGCAATAGGTAGATGACAGCCAACACGGATGGCGGCCTCATGACCGGCCGAGATGGCAGCGGCTTGTTCATGGGCTGAGATGAGGGTGGCAATGTCTTCAGTGAGGGGACACGGGCGGCAAGATCTAGGAGATAGTGGTCGATGTCAACCAGGAAGGGGAGCATATCCAGTTGGTACATAGCTATGTATAGCTGGGCTTGGACGTCATGAGCGTCATCAAGGATTAGGCGATCCCGAAGGGTGACTTCGGCGCAGGCAGAGGGAACACTGGTGTGCATGATGATGGTTTCATTCTGGAGGTATGCGCCATAGAGCGTGTTGAGGGGAGAGCTGGTTTCGATGAAGTGTTCGATGTGTGTGGCGATGCAAGGGTTGTGGAGGAGAACGGAAAGGAGGATGATGTCCTCACCGGTAGAGGGATCTTCGCGGAGGCGGTTTGCGAAGAGTGGAACGTCTACTGACATAACAGCATCCTGCAAAGTAGCGACAGATATTGGTGTAAGAGGGACAGGAGCAGGAGGAGAAGATTGCTCAGCAGTTGGAGCGTTGGTAGTAATATCCACGGATGAAGTCGGGGAATAAGCTCGCTCAGAGGGAGGAGCAGAGCTGCGATAAGAAGGCGGAGGGCTTGGAATGGTGGCGTTGGCTTCAACGGGGGAGACATTCTGGAGCGGGGAGGATACAATGGAGGAGACGGTAGAGATGGAGATGGATGAAGAGGTTTCAATGGCCATTTGGGGAGACGATGGTGGTAGAGTGCTAGGAAGAGAAGACGGACAGGTGGAGCTTTTTATAAGCATTTAGGGCGGAGTTTGCATTTTTCAAATCCCGTTCAGGGACCCATGAATCATCTTCGGCGGTGTATCCCTTCCATCGGATCAGGAAGGAACAGGATCGCGGTGTTCTGCGGTGGTGTAAGATCCGGTCAATTCTGTACCCTCCTTCCCCAGCGATAAGGTCAGGTGGGGGTTTTGGGAAGTTCTGTCCATGGATGGCATTCTCACGATAGGGTGTAAGAAGGGAAGCATGGAAGACCAGGTGGATCTTCCAAGTCATGGGAATTCAGAGTCTATAAGTGATCGGGGATAGGACCTTCGTGATGGTAAATGGTCCTTCGCGTTTCAGGGCGAATTTTGGGTTGACAATGGAGCATTTGAGGTTGTGGGCTTCAAGCCACACTTTGTCCCCAAGTTTGAATGGTGTGAACTTCTGGTGAGTGCGGGCGGCCATAGTTTGACAGGCGAGTTCATGGAAGGCTAGGGCTTCATCGCGGGCGGCAGTCAATGATTTCAAATGAGAAGCTACTGCGGGAAGAGAAGACTCGGCGATTACTGAGGGAAGGGCACAGGGTTCATATCCCATCATGAGATAGAACAGAGATTGATTGGTGACAGAGTGGGGGCAGTGATTATGGGCGAATTCGGCATGGGAAATGTTGTCCGCCCAGGAACCAGGGTTATTGCCGCAGAAGATGTGGAGATACGTTTCGATCTCCTGGTTGACTTGTTCCGTTTCACCATTGGTTTGGGGATGGTACGCAGTGGAGAGGGAGAGGTCGTAGTTGAGAATTCGACCGAGTTCTTTGGCAAAGGCAGAGGCGAATTGTGGGCCGCGGTTGGAGATGACTTTGTCATAGAGACCGAAGCGGAGGTATACTTTGTGGAAAAAGAGGGATGCTACTCCCTTGGCGGTAATGGATTTCTTCGTGGGGCAAAGAATCACCCCCTTAGTAAGCCCATGGTCTACCACGACCAGGAGGAAATCAAAGGAAGAAGACTCGGGGAGATCCGTGATGAGATCACATGAGATCTGTTGGAATGGGCAAGAGGTGGAAGATTTGATCGGGGTGAGTGGAGGTACGGTGGGGTGCGTGTTGGACTTGTTCTGCTGACATGTGGCACAGCCCTCGACATAATGACATATGTGGCTGGCAAGGCCAGGCCACCAGAACTCAGCAGAAACGAGCTGTCGGGTCTTAAGGAAGCTGGGATGACCAGCGGTCTCGTGATCATGGCAACGACGGAGAATGGACCTGCATAAGTCCCCAGAGTCCAGAACGTATACACGGCCCTTGTACATCAGAACAGAGCCTTCCATCTGCCAATCAGATAAATGGGAGCGGAAGGCGGCAGGGATATCTTCATTAATAGACTGGAGATGTTGGAGGACGAGGGGATCGCCAGCAGAAGCAGCCGCAACCTTGTCAGCAAGGGCAGTGTCAATAGCACAGACAAAGATGGACGGGGGTAGTAAGGTGACGGCCTGATTATCAGGATCTGACCGGGGAAAATGGTCACAGTGGCAAGAAAGGGCATCAGGGCCCGTGAGGTGAGATCCAGGAACATGGATCATTTTGAGATTGAAGTCCGCCAGGTCGAGAAGCCAGTGGGCTTGATGGCGATTGAGGGCCTGTGGGGATCGGAAATATGTCAGGTTCTTGTGATTGGTGAAGACCTGGACAGGGAACTGAGATCCATGGAGATAATGTCTCCATGACTTGAGGGCACAGATGACCGCGAGGAGTTCGCGATCATAGATGTCATAGTTACGTTCCGTGGGGGACAAGGACTGCGACAGATAGGAACAAGGGTGCCAGTCTCCATTGGAGTCGGCTTGCAGGAGAATTCCTCCGGTGGTGTTCCGTGAGGCATCAGTGGCAATGGCGAAGGGGGTGGCAAGATCCGGCATATGTAATACCAGTTCGGAGAGGAAGAGGCGTTTCAAGGTGGCGAACGCCTCCTGACACGTGGGGGTCCAGGACCAGGGGAGCGATTTCTTGGTGAGGTCAATCAAAGGACGAGCGATATTTGAATAGCTCGGAATGAAGTGGCGGTAGAAGTTGGCGAAGCCAAGAAAGGAGCGGACTTCCTTGACCGTTGTGGGTATTGGCCAGGAGGAGATACCCTTGAGCTTAACGGGGCCATGGCGAGTTCGCCGGGTTTGACAATGAGTCCGAGGTAGTCAATCTCGGTGGTAGCGAATTTGCATTTCTCCACTTTGAGATGGAGATCAAGTTCTGTCATATGTTGGAGAACACATCTAGTGTGTTTCTCGTGAGTTTTCTCATTGGGGGAGAAGATGAGAAGGTCGTCCATGTAGATGACGAGCCAGCCTTCTGCGATCATATCACGGAAGGAGTCATTCATGAAATGCTGGAAGGTGGTGGGGAAATTGCAAAGTCCAAAGAACATTACTGTGGGTTTGAAGAGTCCCTTGTGGGTAACGAACGCCGCCTTCCACTGATGGCCGTCTTTGATGTGGATGTTGTTGTATCCCCAGCGGACATCGAATTTGGTGAAGACCTTGGCGTCCTTCAGCTTGTCGATAAGGTCAGAGATTAAGGGCAGGGGGTAGGCGTCCTGAATGGTATGTTCGTTGACGTAGCAATAGTCTTGACACGGGCGTAGTCCTCCATCCTTCTTTTTGACGAAGAAGAAGGGTGAGGCTTGAGGGGAGTTCGAGGGTCGGATCTTTCCTGCGGTGAGGTTTTCGTCCAGGAAGGCTTTGGTGGCGGTGCGTTCTTCGGGGGTTAAGGGATAGAGTTTTCCTATCTTCAGAGTGAAACCTTCTTTAAGGTTTATCTCATGGTCGTAGGGTCTAGAGGGGGGAACGTGGTCGGTGGCTTCTTTGTGTCGAATTACGCAAGTGTGCCTGCTGCCAATTCTGGTGGCTACATTCTTCGGAACACAAAGTATGCTCTCCATTCTCTGTACTTACGATATGATACATAGCCCGAGAGATCCCTTACACTATGCGACGACTCATATTGCATATACACATGATCTTTTTGTTCTCGACCCTTCATTCTCTCTATTACCCCTTTTGCTTGAATACTTATAGCCACAAGTATATAGTTTCTCGCCATCTGAGCGATCACCTCAGTCCGTTTGCCCTGCGCACAACTGAGGTGAGCTTCCCCATACTGAAACCAGCCAAATTATACTTACTATGTACATAGTACATCTCTAGGTGAATATAGTCCAGTCCGTTTGCCCTGCGCACGACTGAGTACATCTCTAGCCACATGCTTTCATCGTCCTTCTCTCTTCGTAGTTTCACACTTTGGAGAAGACCGAGGTGAATTTGGCGTATGCCGGGGGGAAGCGTAGTCTTGGGTTTGTTTTTTCCGGCAGAGATAGCGAGTTCCGTGGCTTGGGTAAGCCTTGCGACTTGGGCGGATCCAAGAGGGGCGTAGCGAGATCCGAACCGAATGGTCCGGTATAGGGCACGGGAGAGCAATTGGTTTTCTTCTTCCCACCCGTTGTAAGAGAAGAGTTTCTCTTGTTTAGAGGCGAAGACATTGACATGATGGGAAGGTGCAGGAGGTGGTACCCAGTAATGGGTATCGTGTTGCTTGACATCGGTGACATGTGAGGCGTAGAGTTCTTTTGATTGATTGGAAGATTCCACGATGGAGATGGTTCGTTTGGTCCAATCTATCTGGGGATTTATGGTGGAGAGCCAGGGAGTTCCGAGGATGATATTGTCTTTCAGGGACATAAGGTGGAAGAGAACGCGGTGGGCGATGCCTTCTATATTAATAAAGAGGGTGACGCCATGTTGGATGTCACTGCTTTTGTTGTAGGAGCTATCCGCGTTCCGGGCTCGGAGGGGTTTTTTGAGTTTCTCAATGGGGAAAGAGTTCTTCTTAGCGAAGTCCCAATCCATGCAGTTGATGCTTGCCCCACTGTCGATGAGGGCGCGAGTGTCCACGGCTTTGAGCATGTGCAAAGGTACAATGACTTGAATGGCGATTTCTATTGCCTTTGTTACAAGAGATGATACGGTTACACCACTACAGGGAGAAGGGGAGTCTGGCGTCGAAGCAGATCCCCGATTCAAAAATCCGAAAGAAAAGATACACAATGAATGTTTTCTTCATCGTCATCGTCCTCAACCTCTTCAAGCTTCGGAAGCGTCTCTTCTTCAACCTTATTGACATGTTTGTTCTTCAGCTTTTTGGCGAAGGCAGAGCATTTGAGGGACGTGTGTCCTGGTTTACGGCAGCGGAAGCAGAGGCCTTCCTTGTGGCAATGTTGTCATTCCGCATCGGTTAGCTTGCTTACCTGGATGACATCAACATCCATGGCATTAGGGTCCTTAGCAGGGGCGGAGGAGTTTCTAGGGGAGAAGGAAGAGTAACCGCCTGAAGGTTTCTTATTAACCTGGGCGATTTCGTGCGTGTGGTCCCATTGGGCCTGGAAATGTACAGCCTTGTTGTACCAGGTGTCGACTGTGGTGGGAACGGTGTCCATCCCCATGATCTTGGTCATGAGTGCAGGAGGAATGCCAGAGGCAAAGTATTGGATCAGGACGTTTTCATCCTTGATCTGGGTGAGGGTGACCTTGTTTTTGAACTTCGATATGTAGTTCATCAGGGTGGTGGCACGGGGTTCGTCCTTTTTAGGAACGACGTGGGTGGTGAAGAGCCAGGCAACGGCGTTGCCGATGGTGTCATGGTGTTCAAACGCCTTTTTGAAGGCCGTTTTGAAGTCTGGGAAGGTCCCGAGGTTAGCTGGGGTCTGGGTCAGGGCAGTTTGGCGGAATGTTCCAGCCCATGTGTGTGTGGATCCCTCTGTCATATGCAAGAGGGTGAAGGCGACCTTCTTGGTGTTGGTGTTGTACACGTCGACGTTGACCAAAAGGTATGTTTCAATGGTGTTGAGCCATTCAACAGCTCGATCATAGGATCCATCAAAGGCCTTGGGCGCTCCGAGGTGAAGTTCGACGGGTTTCGAGGACATAGTGGGTTTCGGTGGTGGATGCAGGGAAGGGAGTTGGAAGAGAGGAGAACGCTGTACGGGAGTGGGAGATGGAGGAGTGGGCTCACAAGGGATGGAGAGCGAGTGGGAGAGCTGATGGGATAACTAAGTGTCTTCGAGCGTTTCTTCCTGTGATGGTAGGGTGAGGTCGGAGGTGAAGAGATCAAAGGGGCAGTCGTCCTCCTCGGTGGTATCCTCGGAGGTAGAGTCAGGCGGGGGTGCGGGGCGACGAGGTCGCCAACGGGGATCGGAGGGGAGTCAGTGAGAAATGGTGGCGGCTTATGTAGGAGTAGCCAGTCAAGGAGAGCTTAGACCTTTTGTTATGCTCGACCCAGGTAGGATTGGACATAGCCCTTGAAGGCATAGGAAGGTCCTAAGGGTCGAAGGTTTGAAGGTATTCCACAGACGCATAAGCGATCACGTGGCACGGGGGAATCCACTGGCATGTGAAGTGACCAAGTGGCGAAGTGAGTTGTCCAGCGATCAGGCACGAAGTGACGACATAGGCACAGAGTACGGATGTGCTAAGGCAATACCGACCGTCCTCAGGTTCAAGGGATCTACGGTCGTAAGAATGAACACGTAGCGGGTGAAGAGAAACAAGGGACGAGGGACGGAGGGACAAGGACCTTGTCGATTGCAGAGAGACTAGATAAGACAAGGGAGGTCTAAGCTAAGGGTCTCTGCTGTGAGAGCGCAGGTATTTATACGTAAGAAGTCCGTGCACAGACCATGAGAAAAGGTAACTAATAGTGGAAGTGGAAAAGGGTTAACGCGTCATACGATAAGAAGAGCCAATGAGAAGACGACGCGTTACTAGAATTACAAATGGAAAGATGGAAATGAAATGCGCAGTTGATGGCGTCATGACTGCGGACTGCAGAGTCACGTGATGGGAAACGGCAATAGCCGACTGGATAAAGTCATGTGAGGCGAAGTGAAAAGGAAGCGTACAAGGCGGGAGTCAAACGAGCGACTTGTATGAATACAGCATATAGCTAATGAGATTAGGAAAAGAAAAGGTAGTCCTGGATGAATCGTAACAGTATGTAAAGGACATTGCCGAGCAGTAATGTTGTACTGTAAGAAGAAACAAAGCTCCAGAGTTGGTAGTCCAACACTCTGGAGTGAAAGTGAAGTCTATGAAGTGTCTCCAGAGGTCTGGAGTTCCAGAACTCCAGCTGGAGTTAGTGGTATTTTGTCACTTACTGCCATCAAGGTACCCAGCTAGCCCTCAGCTACTGGCAGCAAGTTGAAGTCAGACCTTCCAAGTGGTGCACTTCTTGCCAAACACATCAAGCTTTGGAAGCTTAACCTCCTCTGTTGTAGTACTAGACATCTCTATAGATGTATGTGGCCTGTTGACATGAATATATGTGTATGATCAGTAGATTAGAGTGTGGGGCTCATAACCTGTAGGAATATACTACAGAGTGTAAGTACAAAGTATAAAGTGTGAATAAACTGATCTTACCTCAGTACAGGACAGAGTCCATGACTGAGGTAGGAGATGTGTTGAGACAAAGGTTATCTATCCATGATTATGTAATGTGGTAGTAGCTAAGTGTCCATTTGACCATAGTCTATGAAAGAATAACATCACAAACATTGCAAAATTGTGAGATTTCCTGATATGGCTGAGTTTCCCTCACAGCATGTAAGAGAAGTTAGTTGCAACTGGTTGCTTATGTTAGGATCTATCACAAAGTCTAAGCCTTGAGCACACAGCTATTGTATTGTACTACAATAACCACTGAGTTCTGATAACATAAGATATTGCATTCTCACAAATGATGTAAAAGGCAAATCTGAGTTGGTGCCCATGACTGGCCTCAAACTACAGTGAACCATACCCCTCCTAACCTAATATGTTTTCATCATGTTCCTCTCCTTCGTCTGCAACCACAGCATCATCCTTTTTGCCCTTGCTCTCCTCCAACTCTGAATTTCTAGGTTTGTCTTCCTCTTCATCCATTCTATCACCCATCCCAACTTCAATGCCCCACTCAAGTTCATCCTTCAAGTCCTCAGATTGCAAGTTGTTGCCAGTATCTTCATTGTCCAGTGGTGGTTTGCATCCCTCACACTGCAAAAATTCATCCCACTTGCAAGTGACCTTATGGCCAATCCCTTCCTCTTTAAAATGCATGAACATGTCCTTGTCAATGAAACTAGAGCAGAATCAGTATATGTAGCACATGCAAAACTCAACCTACATGTTAGCATAGTAGAAACACCAGTCATTGTGCAATCCAATCAGCTCCAGTTTTTGTTGCACGAACAATGGCCCCAACAACTCCTCTGTGATACCCCATCTGAATGCAGGGATGAGATGGACTCCACAAATGACAGATTCTGGGTCTACAAAACCGAAAGTGTCAGCTAGGTTTTCTTCATCAAAGAACTGAAGCTGGGGTAATCACTTGGCATCCCATCTGGACTTGAAACTTGAATTGCATTAGAACCAATGGATGAACAAGATGTCCATCCATTCTGGCTTGGAATACAGAGATGTGGCATCATTGCAGTGTTGTAAGTAGACATGCTCAAAGATTTTGTTGTCTAGTAGGAGTACACAGCACCAGTCCTCATCAGAGAATTCATATTCATCACTGTTGTAAGCAAGTCCTTGTATCCTCACCAGTAAGTGATCCTTGAGGCGTGGCAGAAAGTCCTACATCAAAGATGTAGATCAGTCAATTGAGTAATGGCAGCATGAAACATACATAGATGGTGGGGTCATCTCAACAGTTGCTCAGCCATTCTGTGAGGTCATGGTTTTTTCATGTAGATGCAGCAATGTGGAAATGATCTGTAGGGGATGTACAGAGATATGGGGGACACTTTGGCTGAGAGGTGGCTTCCACAGCCAGGAGGGAATCTCTCATGTTGTTCACCTTTATGACAAACTGTTCGGTTGCCTCTTGGTGGGCAAGGCTGATGTTCTGTGTATCTTTCTTCTTTCCTGAGTGGCCAAAGCAATGTTGTACATGCCAATGCTCAAGTTCACCCTGTGCTCTAGGATTAGTTCTTGTCATGGATTAAGAGGAAAGAAAGTATCATACTGTTTGAGTAGAATAACTATCTGTCATCCTATACTGTTGAATCATGTCTGGGTAGTTGTTATGATTCATCTGGACTACCGTTCTTTTCCTTAACTTCTAGCTATATGCTGTACTATCATGAGTTCCCTGATCGACTCTTGTATGCTTCCTTTTTCTCTGATTCGTCTCATGTGATCTTATCCAGTTGGCAATTGCTGTTTCTCTCACATAACTCCACAGTCCACAGTCATGACATCATAGACTATGCATTCCATTTCCAATCTTTCTATTTGTAATTCTAATGATGTGTCGCTTTCTCATTAGATTCTCATATCGTACGACATGTCAACCCTTTTCCACTTTCATTCTTAGTTACTCTTTCTCATGGTCCGTGCATGGGACCCTCATGTATAAATACCTAGCACTCACAGCAGAGACCCTTAGCTTAGACCTCCCTTGTCTTCACCTAGTATCTCTGCAATCAACAAGGTCCTTGATCCTCTGTCTCTTGTCCCTTTGCCTTGAACCATTGAACCTGAGGATGGTTGGTATTGCCTTGACACAACCATACTCTGTGCCTAGTTGTTATTGTTGCAGACCACCACCAGATGACACACTTCACCACTTGATTGCTTATGCATCAGTGGATTTCCCTGTGCCACATGATCACCTACGCATCCGTGGAATACACCCAAACCTTCAAACCTTAGGACCTTCCTATGCCTTCAAGGGCTATGTCTGATCCTACCCGGGTTGAGTGTAACAAATGGTCTAAGCTCTCCTTGACCAGCTACTCCTACATAAGCCGCCACCATTTCTCACTGACTTCCCCCCAATTCCTGTTGGCAACCTCATTGCCCCGCTCCCGCTCCTGACTCTATCTCTGGGGATATCACTGAGGAGGACAACTCTCACTTCGACCTCTTCACCTCTGACCTCACCCTTCCCTTACAGGAAGAAATGCTTGAAGACACCCAGCTCTCTCACCAGCTCTTTCACCAGCTCTCTCACTCACTCTCCATTCCCCACAAGCCTACTCCTCCCTCTTCCACTCCCATCCAGTGTTCTCCCCTATTCCAACTTCCTCCCCTGCAGCCACCACTGTCTAAGAAGCCCACCATGTTCTCAAAACCCACTGAACTTCACCTCAGAGTGCCTAAGGCCTTCGATGGATCCTATGACCGAGCCATTGAATGGCTCAACACCATTGAAACTTACCTTTTGGTTAATGTCGACATATATAACACCAACACCAAGAAAGTTGCCTTCACCCTCTCTCATATGACCAAGGGATCTGCATGCACTTGGGCTGGGACTTTCCGCCAAAATGCCTTGACTCAAGCACCGCCCAATCTCAGGACCTTCACTGACTTCAAAACGACCTTCAAAAAGGTGTTTGAACACCACAATACTGTTGGCAACACTGTTGCCTGGCTCTTCACCACCCACATTGTCCCTAAGAAGGATGAATCCTGTGCCATCACCTTGATGAACTACATTTTGGAGTTCAAAAACAAAGTTGCCCTCGCTCAGATCACAGACGAAAATGTCCTCATCCGATACTTCACCTCTGGAATCCCTGCCACACTCATAACTAAGATCATGGTAATGGACACTGTCCCCACCACTGTCAACTCTTGGTACATGAAAGCCATACACTTTCAGACCCAATGGGACCATACTTGCAAAATTGCCCAGGTTGACAAGAAACCCTCAGGTGGTTACCGCTCATTCTCCCCCAGAAACTCCTCTGCTCCTGCTAAAGATCCCAATGCTATGGACGTTGATGTCATCCAAGTAAGCAAGCTGACTGATGTGGAATGACAGCATTACCACAAGGAAGGCCTTTGCTTCCACTGCCGAAAGCACAGACACACGTCCCTCAAATGCTCTGCCTTTTCCAAAAAGCCAAGGAACAAATGCATCAATAAGGTTGAGGAAGAGACACTTCCAAAGCTAGAAGAGGTTGAGGATGATGATGATGAAGAAAATGTTCGTTGTGTCTCTTTCCTTTCAGATTTTTGAATTGGGGATCTGCTTTGATGCCAGACTCCCCTTCTCCCCATAGTGATGTAACCATACCCTCTCTTGTAACTAAGGCAATAGAAATCACTGTTCAGGTCATTATACCCTCACACAAGCTCAAAGCTGTTGACACTTGTGCCCTCATTGATAGTGGGGCAAGCATCAACTGTATGGATTGGGACTTCGCCAAGAAGAACTCTTTCCCCATTGAAAAACTCAAGGAACCCCTCCAAGCCCGAAACATGGATAGCTCCTACAATAAAAGCAGCGACATCCGACATGGCATAACCCTCTTTATTAATATTGTAGGAATTGCCCACCACATTCTCTTCCACCTCATGGCTCTCAAAGACAATGTCATCCTTAGAACTCCTTGGCTTTGCACCATGAATCCCCAGATTGACTGGGTCAAATGAATCATCTCCATCACAGAATCCTCTGATCAATCAAAAGAGCTCTATTCTTCCCACATTGCTGACGTCAAGTGACACAACACCCATTACTGGGTACCACCACTGGCACCTCCTGTTATGCTCAACCCGGGTAGGATCGAATGTAGCCCTTGAAGGCGTAGGGAGGTCCTAAGGTTCAAAGGTTCGAGTGTATTCCATGGATGCATAAGCAATCACGTGATGCAGGGAAATCCACTGACGTGTGAAGCGATCAAGTGGCAAAGTGAGTCATCCAGTGATCGAGCGCTACAATAACGACTAGGCACGGAGTATGGTTGCACTAAAGCAATACCGACTGTCCTCAGGTTCAAGGGAGATCTATGGGCGTAGGAACAATCTCATAGCAGGCGACAGGTGACAGTGACAAGAGATGAAAAAACAAGGACCTTGTCGATTGCAGAGATACTAAGGTAAGACAAGGGCAGCCGTCTTAGCTAGTGTACTGTGCTACAAAGGTCAATTAGGGAGATGCTATGTAATGAATGAAGGATAAAGAAATAACATCAAAAAAAAGGGGCCTTGGGTAAGGCAGTGAAGGAGAACTAGCTTAGAAGGCTAGGGCAAGGATGGAGAACACTGTAAGGAAGATAAAGGTGTAATCCACAAGGATTCCCAGAGGTAGCAATAGGAAATCTATCAAGGTGTGAAGATGGTAAGCGTAAGCTATAGGAATGACCTCCCTTGTAGGAGATGGGTGTAGGGTACCAAGCAAAGCTCCAAGACTAAGAAAGTGTCTGAGAAGACAAGGTAACAAGTGACATAAGGCGCAATGAAGAAAAAGAAGAGTGAATGACTGTTAGGGCAACAAGTCATAACACCTCCCCGCCATGTCAATGTCTTTGCCACTGAGCAGGAGAAACTCTTCTCCTACAATGGATGGGAAGAAGAAAACCAATTCCTCTCCCACACCATAGGCAATCATGCCCTGTACCAGACTATTTGGTTCGGATCTTGCTATGCCCCTCTCAGATCCACCCGGATCACAAGAATCACCCAAGCCACAGAACTTGCTATCTTCACTGGGAAGGATAAGCTGAAAACCATGCTTCCCCCAGTATACACCAAATTCACCTTGGTCTTCTCCAAAGAAGCAACTAACCATGTTCCCCCCTCTAGGCCCTATGGCCACAAGATAAACCTTAAAGAAGGTTTTACCCTGAAGATTGGGAAACTCTATCCCTTAACCCCTGAAGAATGCACCACCACTGAGTTTTTTCTAAACGAGAACCTCGCCACCAGAAAAATCCGACCCTTGAACTCTCCCCAAGCCTCACCCTTTTTCTTTGTCAAAAAGAAGGATTGAGGACTGCACCCATGCCAAGACTACCAATATGTTAATGAACATACCATTCGTGATGCCTACCCTTTATCCCTAATCTCTGACCTCATCAACAAATTGAAAGATGCCAAGGTCTTCACCAAGTTCAATGTCCAATGGGGATACAACAATGTCCACATCAAAGATGGCCATCAGTGGAAAGTGGCATTCATTACCCACAAAGGACTTTTTGAACCCAAGGTAATATTCTTCAGCCTTTGTAACTTCCCCACCACCTTCCAGTGTTTTATGAATGACTCCTTCCGTGATATAATCGCAGAAGGATAGCTCATCATCTACATGGACAACCTCCTTATCTTCTCTCCTGATGGGAAAACCCACGAGGAATGTACCAAATATGTCCTCCAACACATGACCAAACTCAATCTTCATCTCAAACTGGAGAAGTGCAAATTTGCTACCACTGAGGTTGACTACCTTGGACTCATCATCAAGCCCAGTGAACTCGCCATGGATCCCCTTAAACTCTAGAGTATCTCCTCTTGGCCTGTACCCACAACTGTCAAGGAAGTCTGCTCCTTCCTTGGCTTTGCCAACTTCTACTGTCAGTTCATCCTGAGCTATTCAAATATCGCTCGCCCCCTGATTGACCTCACTAAGAAGTCACTCCCCTGGTCCTGGACCACCATGTGTCAAGAAGTGTTCTCTACCCTGAAACGCCTCTTCCTCTCCAAACCAGTATTACATATGCCAGATCTTGCTGCCTCTTTCGCCATTGCCACTGATGCCTCACGGAATGCCACCAGAGGTATTCTCTTGCAAGCCGACTCCAACAGAGACTGGCATCTCTGTTCCTATCTCTCACAGTCCTTATCCCCCACTGAACGTAACTATGATATCTAGGATTGCGAACTCCTCGCAGTCATCTGTGCCCTAAAATCATGGTGACACTATCTCCATGAATCTCAGTTTCCTGTCCAGGTCTTTACTGACCATAAGAACCTAATGTATTTCTGTTCGCCACAAGCCCTCAACTGCCGCCAAGCCTGCTGGCTTCTCAACCTGGCGGACTTCAATCTCAAAATGATTCATGTCCCTAGATCTCATCTCACAGGCCTGGATGCCCTCTCTCATTGCTGCGATCACTTCCCTAAAACTGATCTGGATAACCAGGCAGTGACTCTCCTCCCCCCATCCATCTTCATCCATGCCATCGACACCGCCCTTGCTGACAAAGTTGCAGCGGCCTCTGCTAGCAACCCCCTTGTCCTCCAATGCCTCCAGTCCATCAACGAGAATATCCCTGCTGCCTTCCACTCCCGTCTTTCCAACTGGCAGATGAAAGGATCTGTTCTCATGTACAAAGACCACATATACGTTCCGGACTCCAGGGACTTACACAGGTCTATTCTCCACTGCTGCCATGATCATGAGACTGCTGGCCACCCCGGCTTTCTTAAAACCCGACAGCTTGTCTCCACCAAATTCTGGTGGCCTGGTCTTGCCAGCCACATGTGCTGCTATGTCGAAGGCTGTGCCACTTGCCAACAGAACAAATCAAATACCCATCCCACAGTGCCTCTGTTGACTCTGATTAAATCCTCCACATCCCGTTCTTTCCAGCAGATCTCCCCGAGTCCTTGTCCTTCAATTCCCTCCTGGTCATGGTAGACCATGGGCTTACTAAGGGGTGATTCTTTGCCCCACAAAGAAATCCATTACCGCCAAGGGAGTAGCATTCCTTTTTTTTTCCACAAAGTCTACCCCCACTTTGGTCTTTATGACAAAATCATCTCTGACCATGGTCCACAGTTCACTTCCGCCTTTGCAAAAGAACTTGGCCGTATTCTAAATTATGACCTCTCCCTTTCCACTGCATACCACCCCCAAACTGATGGGGAAATCAAACAGGTCAATCAGGAAATCAAAACTTACCTCTGCATCTTCTGTGGAAACAACCCTGGTTCCTGGGTTGATAATATTTCCCATGCCGAATTTGCTCACAACCACCACCCTTACTCCGTCACAAATCAATCCCCGTTCTATCTCATGATGGAATATGAATCCCATTCCCTTCCCTCAGTAATTGCTGAGCCTTCTTTCCCTGCAGTAGCATCCCATTTGAAATTCCTAACTGCTGCCTGAGACGAGGCTCTCATATCCCATGAACTTGCCCATCAAATCATGGCTGCTCAAACTCGCCAAAAGTTCATGCCATTCAAGAATGGAGATAAAGTGTGGCTTGAAGCCTGCAATCTCAAACACTCCATCGTTAACCCAAAGTTTGCCCCTAAGCACGAAGGACCCTTTACCATCATGAAGGTCCTATCCCTGATCACCTATAGACTCCAAATCCCCACGACGTGGAAGATCCATCTGGTCTTCCATGCTTCTCTTCTTATGCCTTACCATGAGAACATTGTCCATGGATGGAACTTTCTGAAACCTCCCCCTGACTTTATCACCAGTGAAGAGGAATATGAAATCAATTGGATCTTATGCCACCATGGAACACTGCGATCCCGCTCCTTCCTGATCTGATGGAAGGAATATACCACCAAGGATGACTCATGGGTCCCTGAACAGGATTTGAAAAATGCTGGCTCTATCCTAAAAGCTTATAAAAAGCTCCACCCATCCATCTTTTTCCCCCAATGCTCTTAAACCAGCATTCCCACCTCCGTCTTCAAATGGCCATCGAGTACTCCCCTTCCATCTCCATTTCAACTGTCTCATCCATCACCACACCTACCCTGCTCCAGAATATCTCCCCCATTGAAGCAAATGCCACCCTTCTTAGCCCTCTGCCTTCTTACTGCGGCTCTCCTCCTCCCTCTGAATGAGCTTACTCTCTGACTTCATTCGTGGATCATGCTACTGATGCTCCAATTATTGAGCAACTCCCTTCTGCTACTCCTGTTCCTCTCACACCAGTATCTATCACTACTCTACAGGATGCTGTCAAGTCTGTAGATGTTCCCCTATTCACCAACTGCCTCCGTGAAGATCCTCCCTTGGCGAGGATATCGTTCTTTTCTCTGTACTCCTCCATAACCTTCAGATCGCCTCTCACATTGACCACTTCATTGAGATTGGCTCCCCCCTCAATGCACTCTATGGTGCTTATTTACAAAACAAAACCATTCTCATGCATGTAAACATTCCCTCCTCCCATGCCAAAGTCACCCTTCGGGATAGATTAATCCTTGACAATGCCTGAGACATCCAAGCCCAGCTCTATATTGCTATGTACCAGCTGGACATGCTCCCTTTCCTGGTCAACATTGACTGATACCTTTTAAACCTTGCCTCCTGCATCCGTCCCCTCACCAAAGACCTTGCTACCCTCATCTCTGCCCAGGAGCAAGCTGCCGCCATCTCGGCAGGTCATGAGGCTGCCATCCGCATAGGCTGTCACCTCCCTATTTCCAATCCACCCACTCCTTTACACCCCACCACTATCCCAGAAGAGGAAGAACCTCCGATTGAACACATTGACCCCATGTATCTAGAATGCAAACCTAAGACACTGTCTGCCTCGTCTTCCCCCCTCAGCAAGTACACCATGGAAGCCTTACATTGCGTTGAAACCTGCAACTTCCAGGACAATCCACCCCCTCCATCTGACCCATGCTATCCCCAAGTGTGTTTCCAATGCTGCCACCTTGGACACATGAAATGGGATTGCCCCACGTACTCCTGTTCCTTCTGTCTAGATTTTGCTCTTGGCCACAACCAAACTCAATGCCAGAGTTACTGGTGCTCCCAATGTGGACGACAAGCACCCGGACACCACATGGACATCTGCATCTGGCGTCATTGTGACCACAACACTCCCTCCTCCTCCTCTTCTTTCTCTTCACACTGGTCTTTTCACTCTTGTACATGGACCCCTTCCACCAGCTCCTGAGGATCTAACAGACCCTGTTGCTCATCAGGACACTCTCGTCCTGTCCCTATCCCTCCACCTGTTGAGACTGAGCATCTCGACAATGTCTATGTAGACAACGATCCCTTTGATGACATGGCCTATGCCAACATGACCAGCTCTCCATGAAGTAGTCTCAGTGGGACTTTGACTGTAATGGGGGGGTAATGTTACGATTCATCTGGACTACCATTCTTTTCCTTAACTTCTAGCTATATGCTGTACTATCATGAGTTGCCTGATCGACTCTTGTATGCTTCCTTTTTCTCTGATTCGTCTCATGTGATCTTATCCAGTTGGCAATTGCTGTTTCTCTCACATAACTCCGCAGTCTGTAGTCATGACATCATAGACTGCGCATTCCATTTCCAATCTTTCTATTTGTAATTCTAATGATGTGTCGCTTTCTCATTAGATTCTCATATCATACGACACATCAACCCTTTTCCACTTTCATTCTTAGTTACTCTTTCTCATGGTCCGTGCATGGGACCCTCACGTATAAATACCTAGCACTCACAGCAGAGACTCTTAGCTTAGACCTCCCTTGTCTTCACCTAGTATCTCTGCAATCAACAAGGTCCTTGATCCTCTGTCTCTTGTCCCTTCGCCTTGAACCATTGAACCTGAGGATGGTCAGTATTGCCTTGACACAACTGTACTCCGTGCCTAGTTGTTACTGTTGTGGACCACTGCCAGACGACACACTTCGCCACTTGATTGCTTATGCATCAGTGGATTCCCCTGTGCCACATGATTGCCTACGCGTCCATGGAATACACCCAAACCTTCGAACCTTAGGACCTTCCTATGCCTTCAAGGGCTATGTCCAATCCTACCCAGGTCGAGCATAACAGTAGTCAGCCAAAGCATAATATTTGTAAGTGAAAAGGTTAAGTCTCTTGATCTTCGGCATGGAGGTTGTTGCATTTTTGTGTCCTGTTGCATGCTGAGGGTCCTTGGTAATGAGTGCTGCATATCTTCAAGCACAAGAAGTGGATTATTGAGGCAATTCTGTGGTTTGATATGTGGTGCATGTTGTTGCTTGAAATATTTGTACCAAATGACTGAGATGCATGGTTGTAGTATCAAAGAATGAAAGTGTATCATTTATATGTAGTTGAAGCTTGCCAAAAGCGTGCCAGGTCGCTAAGTCAAAAAGGAGGTCTAAAATGACCACATTATGGGGAAAGGGTAGCAATCCCTTGAAAATGGGGATTGCACACTACCAGTGGAATTTGAGTGGGTGAGAATGATGGGTATGACCACTTACCTGAAGGAGATCCTCATAATCCCTTGCTGCCAGTCACTTCATCACTGATGCATTCTTGTGGAACCTTCAGATCGTTCCTCACCTGAACATTGCAACATTTTGATACCTGTCGAGCTCATTATATAGTAACTTTCCCTGAATAAACTGTTGACTTACCTCCAATTCAGTTCTTGTATCACATTCCCTCCATAAGCATACAAGATATGCATCAAATATGTAAATATTGCCTTTCATACTCCAAGTTCAAACTCATGGAGTAAGTTGACAACAAATAAAAGGAAAAACATTAAATAGAGCGTCCTCAGATGAGAGACAGTCAGAAAATGTGTTCTATTAACAGTAGAAGTGAGCTCTAGCAACAGAATACTAGTATCAAAACATTGCTTACCCATGTTGGAACCCAAGACTCTTCTTTGAGAAGGTCACTGACCTTCTTGCTCATCACCTTCTTTCCATGCTTGAAGATCAGTCAGCATGCTTTGTTAATCAGTGTTTGGTATGCCTTGTCATTCATTCAGATCTGTGTTCTGCATATTAGCATATTTGTCAGTTTCTCCATCCGGGAAACATCAGCCTTCTTGATGAGACAATGGGGACAGAGATATTGCCCAAGGAATTTGATATATGATAACAACACCCTAGATTAGACTCGTTGTATGATTAGCCCATCTGTATAGTAGAAGATCAATTGTGATATGTACTTTTCTGGGTAATCAGCTGAATAGCTGAAAAAATGGGGAAAAAGTGCTGAATGATAGTGTCAGCACACTCAATCAATATACCATTCTCGTACACCTCAACAAAGTCATTGTCGAGGAGAAGCCTCCATATCACATGCATGAGTTTGTGCTTGAAATGGGTGTAAAGTTCATCTGTTGACACCTCTCCATGTATCTTGATATAGAGATCTTGAAAGTTATCAGGTAACTAGACAATTTATCAGTGTTATATAGTACATTGAATAACAAACACTTACTGAGGGAATATACATGATGTGGTGACACACCACTGCAGTTGGCTTCCCACTGGTGTACTTGGATTGGTTTCCGAAGAACAGGTAAACTGGCCAGAGTGATGCATCACAAAAATTAACAAGTTGTATAGCATCAGACCAAAGCATTAAAGGCATGACGACCTGCTCATAATGATCTCCTGGGTTCCTGGGGAGTGAATTGATTTCCTCGTATGCATCAAGCATACAAGGGAACATATACGCTTCTGAGTAAACGTGAACATTCTGTCCATCTATGGTGATTCAGAGCTGCTTGAAAGGCATCATGTGAAACATAGAGGAGACACTGTCAGCAAATACAGATTTAATGATGTCAGTGATGGAGCAGTGAATGATATTTTTGATCCAAATGAGGGAAATAGTTGGGTCTGTTTCTGAAGCGTACTTGATCCCTTCTTGAATGAGGAGGAAGTTGAATGAGCTGCAGATCCAGCCATGTTGTGCATGGAAAGGATTTGAGTTGTCCTGGAGGTACTTTCTGATGAGATTGCATTCATGGTCCAGTGAGAATGCCAGTTCTTCAGACAGATTGAATGAGGGATCCTGTAAATGTCTCCAGAGCTGATTAGTCTCCTCTTTGGTTTTTGCTGTCAAGCCTAAAAAATGCCAGCAGGTGAGCAGGCCAGTGGTAGGGCTACTAAATGCTGAAAATAAGTTTTGGAAAGTGATATCCAAAGGAGGGATAATATTCTTGGGGTCCAAACCAGGAACAGCTTGTTGAACAAGTGTTGGCACGTTGATCAGATTCATATCTGAACTAGGCTCGAATGTTGGGCGATTTGGGTAGATCTTGAAGAGGCCCATGGAATCCAGTTCTGCCTGAACTTGATCAGAAGGAGGATGAATGGGCCAAGAAGGTCCAGCCAAAGGGGACGAAGAAATGGGTACAGGCAGGGCATGGCAGAGTCCTGTAAGCTCATTAGGTAGGTAGTTGATGTAGTGTGCAGGGAGTCTGATATGGCACCCTGAGCAGGCTGAGACAACTGGATCAGGTGAAGTCGGGGCTAGAGAGGCAGGCAATGGTCCCTAAATTTTCTGAGAGTAGTAAGTTCTTTGTTATAATCCAACAGAATCAGGCATGGTGCAACACATTATCTCAACTTGAAAGTCAGCGACTTCTATCTCAACAGGAGTCGAGAATCTTGCAGCATGGTGAGGTTGAGGGGAATGGCTAGGTGATGTATGCTTTCACTTCTTTGACTTCTTGCCGTGCCTGTGGTGATGATGGATATCAACTGTCAACACTTTGTTTGCCAGATATTGGGCCTTAAGGGCACTCAAGGACTTTTTGATAGTGAACGACCTTGCACACCTGAAGCAGACCAGATTGTCCATCATATGAGTGAAAGGGGATCAAGGGATGAAAGTTGTGGAATTGAGAGCTGACAGCTAAATACATGCATTGTAGTGAGAAAATAACTACAAGTACTCCCTAAAAAGCATAAATGAGTCATGCATGTTTAATCATCATTAAAGAAACTCACCCAGATTGCACTGGATCAACATGAAGATGTCACACTGCCAGTAGTGCCAGTGGTAATTTGCTTTCGCTACAAAGTATTCAGTGAAAGAAAAGGATATGTAGAGAAATCAGTGCACATACCTCTTTGATTGTGTTGATAACTGCCAATATGTCTGAGTTACTTTCAGGTTCTGTGGAACTTGTGTCATACTTTCCTGTGATGTATATAAATTTAATTTGAAACTTTGGGACATTGCAATAGCAAACTCACCAGATTGTTCAAGAGTGATGCTGTCTAATTGAGTGATTACAAGTGTTTTTTCATTCTTGAAAGTATGAGAACATAGTCCATCTGAAAGAGATAAGCAAAAGTATGAGAAGTCGGAATGTATGTACCTGAAGGTGATTGAAGAGCAGGCTTTTCTGTCATGTTCCATAACTCAGATGCAGTAGGTCAGATTTCAATTGTGTGAAAAGTCAATATGGATAAGATGATAGAATATGACAGAATATTGATACTTATCAGTGGTCCAGGAAATTCAGGCATGTATGTAACATAGTAGACTTCAGAATACTTGAGGGGGAGCTCTAGAGATATCTTGTTCTCCAAGAATATTGAAAGCATGTTGTTCATCATTGACAGCCAGAGTATAAATGAAAAAAGAGATGGTGATGAGAGAAGTGAGGAAAGGGACAATGGCAGACATCTGGGACAATGGTGACTCATTCTGAGACATCGAGCACAGAGCTGATGGATGTGTATGACAGAAGTGGAATTGGAGGCCCATGTGACCCATAAATGGAAACTTTCCCACAACTGATTAGATCAAAGGTGACGGCAATGCACAGATTCAAACTCTAACCATTATCACTACCTATGACCACTTACACCCTCATGAGCTCCTATAAATGTGCCATTTCTCCCACCGAATTCCACAGTGATAACAGGCCATCAAAACACATTAGGACAACTTCAAAAAACATGACAAATAAGCTAAAGAAAGGTAAAAAACACGACAGGAAGCAGGTTTCATTGCCAACTATTACTATGTCCAAGACTAAGCTCATTAGGCATCATGTGTCTGACAACAAGGACTGGTCAGACTCTGATTCTCTAGTAAGATCAGAGCACGATCCTGAGTCGGATGTTAAATACGGAATTCTCCTTAAAGATATCAAGGGTGCTGGGTACACTATCACTTGCTGCTGCAACATGTTCTGTAATATCAACAAAGCAGCCCATCTCATGATGCTTTCCAAGCAAGAAAAGCAAGAGGAGAGCAACTTCAACGATGAAGACAGCCACCAAGCCAGGAAGGAAGCACTTGGCTGCATGTAAGCTTTTTGATTCATTTTATGTACTCAGATCATACAACCAGGCACCAGTACCACACAAGTACTTGCCTGTTACAAGAAGGTTTATTATACATTCATCCACAAGATTCCAAGTATCAAGACACTTATTGAGGACCCCTTATGTACATGGACGCTCAAGTCAATGCTCAAAAAGGTGTATATACAGTAGACCATGGGCTTACTAAGGGGGTGATTCTTTGCCCCACGAAGAAGTCCATCACCGCTGAGGGAGTAGCATCCCCCTTCTCCCACAAAGTCTACCCTTGCTTCGGACTCTACGACAAAATCATCTCCGACTGAGGTCCACAATTCACCTCAGCATTCACAAAAGAACTCAGCCATATTCTCAACTATGACCTCTCCCTCTCTACAGCATACCACCCTCAAACCAATGGTGAAACAGAACGAGTCAACCAAGAAATTGAAACATATCTCCGCATCTTCTGTGGAAATAACCCTGGTTCCTGGGCTAACAACATTTCCCACACCAAATTTGCTCACAATCACCACCCACATTCTGTCACAAATCAATCTCTGTTTTATCTCATGATGGAATATGAACCCTGTGCCCTTCCCTCAGTGATCGCCGAGTCTTCTCTTCCCACAGTAGCTTCTCATTTGAAATCCCTAACTGCCACCCGTGACGAAGCCCTAGCCTCACACGAACTTGCACGCCAAACCATGGCTGCTCGAACTCATCAGAAGTTTACCCTGTTCAAACTCAGAGACAAAGTGTGGCTCAAAGCCTGCAACCTCAAATGCTCCATCATCAACCCCAAGTTTGCTCTGAAATGCAAAGGACCTTTTACCATCATGAAGGTCCTATCCCTGATCACCTATAGACTCTGAATCCCCACAACATGGAAGATCCATTCGGTCTTCCATGCTTCTCTTCTTACACCCTACTGTGAGAATGCCGTCCACAGACGGAACTTCCCGAAACCACCACCTGACCTTATCGCTGGCAAGAAAGAATATGAAATTAACCAGATCTTACGCCACCGCAGAACACCACGATCCTGTTCCTTCCTGATCCAATGGAAGGGATACATTGCCAAAGATGACTCATGGGTCCCTGAATGGGATTTGAAAAATGCTAGCTCTGCCCTAAACGCTTATAAAAAGCTTCACCCATCTGTCTTTTCCTCCAAGTGCTCTAAACCTAACACTACCACCATCGTCTCCAATGACCTTCTAGAACTCCCTCTGAACTTGGCACCATCTCATCCATCTCATCCGTCACTGCATCCACTTCTACTCGAGGGATTCCAGCCTCTAGCCGATTGCTAGGAGGAACTCCAACCCTGAGAGGAAGGCGATCACATTCTACCCCGAACCATGTTCCTTCTACTTGAGGGATTCCAACCTCTAGCTGACTGCTAGGAGGAACTCCAACCCTGAGAGAAAGGCTACTATGCTTTCTCACTCATCCACACCTATGTTCATCCACCCTTGACCCACGCTCATCTGCCCTTGATCCAACTTCGTGTTTTTACCCTCCTATCTGGAAATCACTATCCTTTATAATCTATGCCATCCACTGGACGGATTCTCTCATCCTTGCACCTGCGTGCTACCCCATCCATATGCATACACCCTGCTCACTTATCTGTCCACATCTGCTCGCTACACCAGCATCTCATCACACTTATGCCTCAGCCCGCTTCTGCCCAGAACTATCCTTCAGTTCCTTCCACAGCTGCCAACCACTGCTTCCCCATTCATTTAGCATGTTTTGGGTTATCCTTCATCGGAGATTTGGATGTTAATACGGGGGTAATGTTATGACTTGTTGCCCTAACAGTCATCCGCTCTTTTTTTTCCTTCATCATTCCTCTTGTCACTTGTCACCTTGTCTTCTCAGACACTTTCTTAGTCTTGGAGCTTTGCTTGGTACCCTATGCTCATCTCCTACAAGGGAGGTCATTCCTATAGCTTACACTTACCATCTTCACACCTTGATAGATTCCCTGTCACTACCTTTGGGAATCCTTATGGATTACACCTTTATCTTCCTTACAGTATTCTCCATCCTCGCCCTAGCCTCCTAAGCTAGTTCTCCTTCACTGCCTTACCCAAGGCCCCTTTTTGTCAATGCTATTCCTTTACTCTTCATTCACTACATAGCATCTCTCTATTTGACCTACATAGCATAGTATGCTAGCTTAGATGGCTACCCTTGTCTTACCTTAGCATCTCTGCAATCAACAAGGTCCTTGTCCCTTCATCCCTTCATCTCCATCGCCGTCGCCCACTACATGTTCACTCTTGTGACTGTAGATCCCTTGAATCTGAGGACGGTCAGTATTGCCTAGAGCATCCATACTCCATGCCTACGTCGTTACTTCACGCCTGATCGCTGGATGACTCACTTCGCCACTTGATCGCTTAAACATGTCAGTGGATTCCCCCGCGCCATGTGACCGCTTACGCATCCGTGGAATACACTAGAACCCTCGACACTTAGGACCTCCCTATGCCTTCAAGGGCTACATCCGATCCTACCTGGGTCGAGTGTAACACACACTATCAAGGCCTACACTGTTGCTGACTTCACTGCCATTGCTACTACATGGGTTGGTGCTCTCAATAATGTCATGGACAAAGCAGAATATCTTGAAGCTCTCACTGCAGATCCCATCGCTCTTGGCTGCAATATCATTTGCATCATCCATGCATCCAGTCAGCACTGCAAAGGCTTTTGTGATACTATTATCAATGGCAATGCTAACCAGTGGTATGCTGGCAACACCACTCAAGGACCACTTGTTGAGCTTCTTCACAATGTCAAATTGTGCTGGGACTCAACTTATTTCATGATTAACCGACTCCACACTGTCCACCTCATTACCATTATCCTATCTTGTCATACATTACCAACTTTCTCCAGGCCATTGACAGTTTCCTTTCCTTACCTCATGGGCCAAATGATGGGCTCGCCCAATGCAAGCTGACACCAATGCAATGGGAAGTGCTACAAGACCTAGAGGTTGTCCCAGAGGTAACACTTTCTGTGTATAAAGTCTTACTACTAACTACTATCTCGGTTGTCATAGGTACCTCACACTACACAACAGTGCATGTCAAGTGAGAGTACCCCTATCCTAGGTGGGGCAATTCCTGCCTTTGAACTGTTCATGTTGCAGTGGGAAGCATTGGCCAACAAGGCACCCCATTGTGCTTTGTATGTCAAGGTTGGACTCAAGTGGGCTCAGAAGTACTATCAGCACATGGGCCAGACACATGCATACACAATCACCATGTGTAAGTCTTGAGTTCTGTCACCACCACTCTGCTAATCCCATGACAGTTATCAATCCTACTATTCGACTCACCTGGATAGATCAACACTGGGGCACACCTGCAGCTGCAATTGCATGAGAAGGTATATTAGAATTGGTAAGTTTGTCAACATTGTGTCTTTAATATGTAGGACTAGTAGTAGATTAAGATCATCAAATGATCAACCTAAACTTGAACCTCAGGACTTGCATGAACAAAGGATTACTTACTTAGTGCTCTTGACATTCTAGCCGAGACAACGACAAGAGGCAACAAGACACAGCAACAACAACAAAGAGAATAAGGGGTAACAATGAAGAGGGCAAGAAGCAACAATGAAGACAAGGAACAACAACAACGAAGAGAAGGGGCAACAACAAGAGACAACGACAACGACAACGATGACGAGACAGAGGGTTGGAAAGGACGAAGAGAAGGAAGGTGACGGGTATATATCATCTGGGATTGAAATTTAGCCGAGATGTGCCCGGGGTCCTCTGTGACTCGGACCATCACTGCATATTCCCCGCGCCCGGACTTTTTTGCTTCTGCTGTGGTAATGTGCCGTAATGGTAACAGGGCACTACAAACTCCCCTCGGCGCGTGATCACGTCAATCAGGGAAGGGTTTTGGGCGTATATTTTTTCGAAGAGAGACTCTAATTTATTTAAACCCCCAGCTACTCGTTCGTTTGTCCGCTCGTTCGTTCACTTTGTGTTTGCCGACATTGATCATTCGGTTTTCTTCTCTGTTGTTTTGCACAGGAAGTGTTTTTGCGTCTCTTTTCCTTGGTCCATCTCACTCCAATACATCATGCACAACGCTTAGTGACAGGGTATTATCAGCATGGAGATCACTCGTTGATGCATATGTAATAACGGGCCAGGAAAGGGGAAATGGACGCGGCGTCCAGCAGTTGATACAAAGTTGGGGGTGAGTGAGAACGAGGAAACGTTCGAGTGGCTTTCCTCTCGATTCTTTCCAGAAACTCGAGGAGCGCCGCGATCACCTGATCGGGTGACTGTTGTACCCGATGCCCCGCACCCTAGATCAGCACGACATCATCGCTCTGCATCCCAAAGAGACATCTCATCTTCTATCCCGCGCACCGGATATGAACGCGGAAGGAATGCGTACCCTCCGCGTCGAGAGCGCGATAGGTTCATCCACCCGCGTTGGTCGAACAACACCGGCGTGTACACCATCGACAGAAAGCCACGGCAACTCCTTCCCCAATGCACGGTGAACTGTGTTGGCGAAAGGAAGCAGCAGTTGAAATGAATGCATGTATATCCGGATGAAGGGGTCAGGGGATGAGAATATATTTGGTTTGGCAACGTTGTGCAGTGGTAATATCTTGCCTCGAAAAAGGCCGCCAATCGACTCGAGGTTATGGATTGAACGAGGACACGAGGCTATTAGCGGTGGAGGTTTGGACTTGTTTGGTTTACCCACAACGACCACAAACGTACGTGTCCCTCCCCACTACCAGTGTCCTTTCTTCGTCGCT
>JBBPRF010000209.1:0-39945 GCA_038092875.1 Lanmaoa pseudosensibilis
GGTGGGACAATTATGTGGCAAGTAGAGCAGGCGATGGAGCCTTCACAGGCACCTAGAGTGTAGGGGCAAGAATTGGAAAAAGAAAAAAAAGTTCCGCGGATGTCTGATGTGAGAACAAAATTAGGTACCTTCGAGATCAATGTCCCATTCGTGTGCGAGTGATAGAATATCATCCCCTTCGTTCGCTTCAATTGTTTTGATGGGGGTCCCTTTGTGGTCCTTGAAATGTAGGGTGATGCTGAGAAGTGAACAGGGTGAGGGCTCTGACCACAGACGGAAGGATGCATGGAGACGAACCCAGTCCCGGGAGCAGGACGCGTGATACTTCCGTGTCGTTGCGCTGAGATGAAATGTCATCAGTAACCGACGAACGATCCGTGAGAAGGAGTGTGCGTACTACTGGATGCGTGTAACCAGCGACCCCGTGCCAGCGTGTTTCGGATTCTCAATGAGAATAAGGTAGAGGTAGACGGTGACAGCGACTGTCGCAGTAGTTGGTGGAAAGCACGTTGGGACTGTATGTCGCCTACGGACGACCGACCCCGAAGCAAGGACCCACCCGAGGATATTCGCAAGCTAAGTGTGGACGTCGTGTGAGCTATGCGTGCAAGTTCGAGTGGAATGCGGACGGCGGCGGACATGACGCTAATCTATGGGTCCGCTAGTAATTCAGGTGATGATGACTGTCCGAGTGCAAAGTTTCGGCCGTCCAAAGGTATGTCGATGGATCACATGATGCGTCTTCCCCATGGACAATCACGTGAGCTGCTCGTGGCGTTGTGACAAAGGCGATTTCTATAAATGGTAACTCCTTCAAGTGCGACTTGAACGTGAACTCACAGAGCTCCGGCTCAAGATCGCAATCACGACCTTTGAGTCTGCCTCAAAATGATGGACCTCCCACCGACTCAGACCTGTTACTTCGTGAGTTCTAAGCGTACTCGTGCCTGGCACGGCTAACGACGACCAGAAATCGGACTGGACAGCGAATGGTCTCGCTGCCTTATTAATCTACGGACTCTTCATATCCTATATTCCGCAGGTGTGTCTCGCCCTTTTGGTTCATGTTGTCGTCTCTCAACACTGTCCATAGCATCTGCGTATCATTCGGGCTGGAACCTCTATTGGATTTAGCCCTTGGTTTTTACTGCTCGGCAGCACATCCTCTGCAGCCGCGATGCTCAACATGTATGTCGGTAGGTTCTTTGTAGGTTTGGCTGATTCTAGATATCGGTTTCTAGGATTACACTCCAATATCCTGTCATACGTTGTTGCACTCAAGTGGTGCGCAACTCGGTTTATCTTTGTAATAACCATCGTCTCCTGACCGGAGCTACCAGAGCCTTGGGAAGTGCATAGAGCAGACGGCCGGCGTGTTCCAAGTCGGCTTCCAATGGTTCCTATTCACCGTGATGTACGTAACCGCCGAGTTTCGATGGGTTCCCGAGTCCCATCAATCATCCCTTTTAGTCTGGTACTCTACATGCTCTACTACCCCCCCAATCTCAAGTACATCCAACTCGATATTAATACGCACGACGCACGACCGATCCATCACGTCCGCACCAAACTCAAGAGCTCTGAATGGCGTTTGTCGGTCATCGTCTCCTGGATCGTTTTTCTTCACCTGTACGCCCCCCTGTGTCCTTTCCCGTGTCCCATACCGCTCACGTGAGCACGCTCAACACAGGGCAATCATTATCGTCACGACGTTTGTTTTACTCGCGACTTCTCCACCATCGCCAGACCCTACCGTGCCGCATCCACCCCAGATTACGCTATGGGCGACGTTCTTGGGCGTGACATCAGGTTTGCTGGCAGGCGTACAGTATGCCCCGCAGCTTTTACGGACGTATCACCTCAAGCTCGTTGGCGCGCTGAGTATCCCGATGATGGTGATCCAGAGTCCGGGTGGAATCGTGATGGCCATCTCGATTGCCATACGACCAGGAACTGATTGGACGAGTATGTCACATTTCTTCTGCGTCTGCGTGATATCAACTCTGCCGTTGATGGCTATCGCTCATGGAATCTTTTTTCTTTTAAATGGGTGTGACTGATTGGATATTACTCACTATAGGTTGGATTATGTATGCCGTGTCAGCGGTAATGCAAGCTTGTTTGTTGTTCATGTGCTTCGCATGGAAAATCCGACAACGCCGCCTCGGGATCGACGATTTCGGGAGACCACTCGGAGAAGCTGCTGAAATGCCCGTCGGAGAAACTGGTACGCCGAGCGAAGAGGAGGATGGCGTGAGCGTCGTGATTGAGGGCGAGGTGGGCGATGAAGCTGTGAGGGAGGACACACCGCTGTTGAAGCCGGGGAGTGTCGTTCATCGGGGTGGGGTATTGGGATGGATTCAGGGGTTAGGCAAGCAAAGAGAAGGCATTTGAATGTGCATAGAATCACTTTGCATGCTTTGGGATATAGGTGGATTGATGGCGCTACAATATGCATTTATTATTTCTTGCCTAATTATTTGTTCGTTCAAATGTGATGTGTCGGTTGGGTATGCCCAGCAGCTCAGAGTTCCTACGTGAGATACGACACAATATCCTACAACTTTGCCCCGCTACTCGGGCGCGCTACAGTGACCAACTTTTCCAAACCGACCCTCATCTGGGTGTTCATTGCAGCACTCTTACGAGAATGCTTGTCAACAAAGACGTGTGTATACCCTCCCACAGCAGCCGGTGCATCAGCACTCCCCGATGTATCCGCACTCCCGTCTCTTCCCAAGGACTTGAACACCCCAACTTCGTAGGTGACCGAGCTCCTTCCAAGCTGCGCCACTCTCAGACCCAAATCGAGGACATCTGGGAACGAAAGTGGGGAGAAAAACTGGGCGCCGTGAATCAGCAGTGATGATTAGGCTATGACCGGGGATGTTAAAAAAAACGAGACGCACCTCGCAAAACGACGATACGACGAGTCCAACCTGGTTCCCGTCAGCATCGGGTTGGGTTGGCGCGAGTCCACAGTGCTGGATGAGGTAGGTATTGACGATGGCGTCAAAGAGGTGGTAGTAGACGGCGTTGTTGACGTGTGCGTATTGGTCGTTGTCGCTCCTTCATGATTTCCGACGCGATTGAAATGGCGTCATATCGGATGCAATGTTAGAAACGGAGGTAGAGACTGGGATGGGCAAGGGAGAGGGGCGAACCAGCGTGTGCGATAGGGGAGAAAGAATGGATAGTCGGAACGTCGTCGTTTTTTCTTGTCGTTGGTGTCGGGAGGGTTCGTAGACATGACTGGGATTTAGCCGAGGAAGATATACGCAGTCTCACCGTTTGACATTGGCTTATTCTCACGCTACTTACCGGCCCGACGGGGCCCGTCCAACAGTTTCTCTCCTCTCAGGGGTTCTGCCGCCGAGCAATCGCACTGACTACTTCTATCTATATTCATCGGTTGGATAAGGTGAACCAGTCCCAACTCCCTTTCCATGTAGTACATCGTCAAGGTCAAACGACGGCGATGCTTCATTCGACAAGTACTTACTGAGAGACCGCATGTTTTGGAAAAGGCACAGTGGAGATATGGTGAGTTGTACCAAGTGTAGGCGTGCGCGGGAGCAACCTTTGGATATCTTGATAAGCACTTTTGGAGTCGAGGAAGGCATTCTGTGAAGAGCCTGCAGATATTCAGAACACCGCCACAACGGATCGGCATGGATGACCTCACTGGGCATCGTAGGCAAGACTTGGGCAAGACCATTAATATAATGGAGCAATGGTGACCCTCAAGCTTCATTCATTTATTCAAGGCGAGAGCGTCAGCCCGGCATTGTCTGTGCGGCTGTGATGCTGGATGAGCGCGTGGTCATTGTCTCCAGCCCGTCCGCCGAAAACGCGCCATACAAAACGACAACTCGTTCTCTCAGCTGGATAAAGTTTACCCTAGCTCGTCGACGTGCCAGTACTGGAATTCCAATCGCCTTCCCACCGAGTTCATGGGTCCAACTCTTCCGATGGTTTAACAGCATTGACAGAGTTATCACATTTGTTCCTGAGGAGGGACGAACGGCAATAAAGATGCCTCACAATCCAGACCACGTCCTCCGATCCGTGTGGCGGTGTTCGGATCCAGCGTGTTTCACCTCCGTCACCCATTTCAATAAGCTCCAGCTCTACAGGGGCTTCTCCTAGAAACACTTAAATTCCTCGACCTAGCAGGCTCTTCGCCAGGCTTCACTTTCACCTTTGACCACGACCACAACCACATTCTCTAACCACCCACTCGCACAAGCTCTCTCTCTCTCTCTCTCTCTGAATCTCTGCCATGTCTTCACTCAAGCATGCCTTAGCTCATCATTTTTCCGAGGTCGTGCATCATCGCCACTTGGAGGCTTCCATTCTCTATCATACGTCGTCGCTTGACGCCTGGCCGAAGGAGTTGATCGACAAGCCTGACAGATTCGTAAACAAGGTCGAGGCATGCATCGCTCATACCATGACCCCCGGGCGTGACGGGTGTCCTCCCGCAGTCGACAAAGAGCACCACCACACATTTCTCCGTGTCACTCTTGCACCCTCCGGGGACCACCCCGAAGAAACCATTTTTGTTGAGCGAGTGCTCACTCAGCAGGGTGAAGCCACACACTCTGTCATCCCTGTCGCAACGGATGCGGCTTCCCCATCCGCAGACGCAGCGGCAAATGTTCCCGCATCCTCGGATGTCGGGGACACGTTGCACGATCACGCCTGCATCATTCTCGAAGGCTCCCCCTCCGCCCTCATCCACGCTCATCACCTCAAAGCAGATCGCACCACCCACTTCTCGGACTGTCCCGACCGCCGCCTCTCTCTCCTCGAATTTGCCACACTCCTCCGCTTCGTCAGCGCATACGGTCTGCGCGCCGTTTCTCTGGGCATGGACACGGCATGCGAGACGTACTCGAGGTGGTTTTGCAGGGCGAGTATGGGTGCGCTGGCGCTGGTGATGCGCGAGGCGTTCCGACAGTTGACACCTCCAAAGGGAGAGGTGGCGACACGGATAGAACAAGCGACACAGAAATCGGTGGACGCGTGGTTGAGCTCGACGTTCAAGACTTATCCTGCACGGGAGGTGGCAGCTGAGAGCCTCGTGAGTTTCTTCCCTTTCATCTATCCATGTCCTGCGTCTCACGGAGCAATTGTATAGACGAGGCAGTTGGTCGCGATGAACGAGGAGGAGAGAGGGAAAAAATTGCAGCAGGTCGCCAAGAGGGAGGAAGAAGAAGAGTTCAAGGCGAGAGTGCAGGAAGCTTTTCGACAGGTGGATTTGCGGGTGGCCCAATCGAGGTCATCGGTGTAGAACATTTATATCATTGGTGATGATATCGATGTCTCGCCTGTGAATACATATTTTGTTGGATTCTTTGTGGATTTCCACAAGCTAACGCTCTTGTGAGACCGAGCGGTGAGCACAAAGCGAGCGGAGTTTGATCTGAGTATGCGTGTGGTAGTCGGAGTCTCAAATTTAGTCCTTTTGATCCTAGCCCCTATGACGAAGCTGCCATATAGATAGATGCACGACCCGATTGGCCTTGTCGTGAGTAGTCACACCACCACCACCACCACCACACCACTTCTATATTTTTACACCTTAATATGATTATTTTCCCTCACATCCGTAGCCATTCGGTAGCTGATTTAAGTTTAGCAACATTAGTGATGTGGAAAGTTGGAGGGTTTATGTTCACCCATGCTCAATTAGTCCAACTGTTCGAGAGCGTCCATCCAGAACTGGCAGAAAGAGCCCACGACCACGCGCTCGTCTATTCAACTGCCACCCATGTGGCATCGAGGGAGAACACCGAGTTCATACCCTCTGATAGACGAAGGCGGGACGGTCGTATCGTAACAAGGTTCAAACGTTCATTCTCAGCATCTGTTCCAAACCCGCTAGGAAGGAGACGAAAACGAAGTTCAAGAAGTGGACCGAAGGCGAGCAAGTGGCGCGGATAAGAAAGTGGTTTACCGATGTGGTGTTGAAGGGGAGTTGCCATTTGACACGGTCATGGTCACTGCAGAATGAGGTGGTGTCTCACTATGGCGAAAGTAACTCTTCGAACTCACTTCTGCCTTACAAGAGTTGTATCCCTTAATGTATGAAAACCGAATCTGTATCAGGCTCTCATACCACCGCCACTTCGAGGGTGACATACTCGATGGATTTCAGTTCTATATCGGCGTCACAGAATCATCAAATATTATACAGCATATCAGATAGCAGTTCAGACAGCGAGTACAAGCACAGCAAAGCAAGAGGACGGCAAACAAGGATATAAACTAGGCACCGAGATGTATGTAAAGAATGCGTTGATCAAACGGTACATCCACCGATTTTTTCATCGTCTTGTGTAGCGCGACCGCTGCATGGGTATGATCCAGACGACCCGCTTCGTCCTTCATGTTGTCGTAAAATACCGAGGTGATCTTGCCCGTCTGACCATCCTCCACCGCCCACATCGTTCCGATGAGAGAACGGAACCCAGCGAACTGCTTCTCGAACAAGGCCGAGGCGTCTTTTGGAACCAGCTCAACCGCCTCCGTTCCCCCCTGGACAATGTCATAGTATCTGGCCTAGTAGGAGAGACACTGGCAAACGAGTTCGCAGAGCTTACGTCGCTCATTCGCAATGCCCTCGATTCGCCCGGTACAGACCAGCATGATCGGGTATGCCATCTCAACCTTGAATTGCAAAGAATCGTGACCGACATCCGTGACCTACCGGGTCTCTCGCGTTTCCTTCTCCCCCCGCTCTTCGCAGATCTCCAACGCGCGGCCAGCGCTGGACCCGTCATTATCGTGAATGCGAGCCAGTATAGCTGTGACGCGCTCGTCGTCTCGATCGATCAGGATCCTGCTCACATCCCGTTGACAATTACCAATACTCGTGTTCGAGACCTGTCCTCGGAGTTTCATGCCTTGACTGTGCACGCGAAGCGGGTCAACGTGGCGGGAGAGCTCGCTCTCATCTTGCGGGAACTCTGGGATCAAGTCGTTTTCCCCATCGTCGAATTCCTTCAGACGACGCACCCTTCTCAATCACGCATCTGGTGGTGCCCGACCGGCGAGTTCTCTCTTCTTCCCTTACATGCTGCCGGCCCGTACAGGGAAGGTCAACAAAATCTCGCTGAGATCTACATCTCGTCTTATACCTCCACTCTCACCGCTCTCATTCATGCTAGACGGCCCAGCCCATCGAATTCTGCAACTAAAGAGAAGCGCTTCGTTGCCATCGGTCAAGCGCAAGCCATCGGTGTGAGTGAACTCCTCTCCATCGGCACTGAACTGGCCAACATTGGTCAGCGCGTTGATGGTCTCGCGATGTTCACGCGCATCGAGGGTCCAGAATCATGCATCTCCCGGGTTACGGAAGAGCTCAGAAAGAACGAATGGGTCCACCTCGCGTGCCGTGGTCTTCCGAACCGGAAACAGCCGTTCGAGTCCGCCTTTGCTCTCCACGACGGCCACTTCACAATCAAACACATCATCCGGTGTGAGTCGGAGAACCCCCAATTTGCGTATCTCTCCGCTAGTCACAACTGCACTGGCAGGAGCACGCTTACGGAGACAAGCTGAAAACGCGTCGACTGCGAGCGACGACGTCAGATTCTTGAGCACGGGAAGATGTTGGGGCAAAGACGGTAGAGTAGCCAGATGATGACTAAGTAAGCGAAGATATGTTTCATATGCGAGAAGTGTTGTTGGGTGTTGGAAGTCTTCAGCTGCACATATCCATGCTCTAGTGGCAGAGAGATGATCCAAAGACGCCATTTGCGGTACATGTGCCAGCCCAGCGTACAGACTAAACAGCTCCTCTTTATCCTCTACCTTAATTAGCTGCGTAAACCGCATGTGAAGCTTGGACGCGAGGCAGTGCAATGAATAGGGTCGACGAGCATGCCCGGGTGGGAAAAGGCGTAGTGCTTCTCGGTCATGGGCAATGGCCTCGTCGAGGTCCTCTGTTGCTCCGAGCTGCTTGTACCGAATGGAGAGATTGTCTGCAAGGTTGCTTAAAGAGCTGGATCGAAGGGGGTGCCCCGGTGGACGGAGTTCTAATGCTTCTCGAGAAAGGACAATTGCCTCCCCGAGGTCCTCCATTTTCCCGAGCTGCTCGTACCGATTACAGAGATAATTTGCGAGGTTGTTTAACGACACCGACCGACCTGGATGCCCTGGTGGCCGAAGTTCTAGTGCTTCTCGGCTGAGGACAACAGTCTCGTTGAGATCCTCCATCTCCCCCAGCTGCGCATACCGAGTGACAAGAGAAACTGCTAGGTTGTTCAGAGACATCGACCGCTCCGGGTGGCCCGGTGTACGGAGTTCCAGTGCTGTTCTGTCGAGGGCAATGGCCTCGTTGAGGTCTTCCATCGCTCCAAGCTGTATGTACCGATTATAGAGACGAACTGCAAGGTTATTCAAAGACAATGTCCGATCAGAGTCCCCTGGTAAGCGAAGCACCAGTGCTTCTCGGTCGAGGACAATGGCCTCATAGAGGTCCTGAATTGCCCCAAACTGCTTATACCGAGTGAAGAGATCATCTGCAAGGCTGTTCAGAAACGACGGCCGATCCGGGTGCCCTGGTGGGCATAGCTCCATTGCTTCTTGGCTGAGGACAATGGCCTCATTGAAATCGTTCGTTGTACCGAGCTGCTTGTACCGAGAGGTGAGATCAGCTGCCAGGTTGTTCAGAAACATTGGCCGATTCGGGTGGCCCGGTGGGCGAAGTTTCAGTACTTCTCGGTCGAGGACAATAGCCTCGTCGAGGTCTGTCATCGCCCCGAGCTGATTGTAACGATCACCAAGATGAAGTGCAAGCCAATGCAAGGAGACAGCTCTCTTAGGGTGGCCAGATGGGCAAAGTTCCAGCGCTTCACGATCAAGGGTGATCGCCTCGTTGATGCAATCGGTCCCGCCTCCTTGCTCGAACTTGGCAACAAGGGCTTTCGCCCGTGAATGCAACCGTCGAACTGGCGGAAACATCATCCCACCGCTCCCTGCGCCGACAGAGAGAGATAAGTACCTTTTGAACCCATGTGAGGACCGAACTTGATTCAGTGCGGGAAAACGCTGGAACGTTGTTACTTATTTAGTCTCGTTCCCGACCTCGTAGGGCAAAGCAGGCCCTTGTCAGCGGAGCTTCAAATTAGAGGCAAAGAAACAAGCAAGGCGTTCTGGCAGCTCATAGTCTGACGAAGATAGTTACACATGCTACATTCCTTTGCTTAGGGTTCTGGGGACCTTCTTCCATGAAGATGCGTGAAACTGTGGCCCAGAATGTTATCAACGCGACGTCCCAGCTTGTAACCAAAGCCGAAACCACACCGCATCCTACCCCCATACAGAGAGGTCCACAGAACGGCTACCAGTCGCCTTTTCATCGATGACAGTGCGATATGGCCTCAGCATATCTCACAATTACCTAGGGACAGTCCCGTGTATCCCGTTAGCTGATAACCGAACATGATCTCCCCCTAGTTACCAGCTGAACATCCGGCTCACTCATCCTTAGCACGACGTGTCTTGAAGGCACGTATTGAGGTGCGAGCGATCTCGATCTTACCTCTGTCAGCGGCACGCAAACAAGCTGAAATCCGTAGCCATCCAGAGCCCATCACCTAGGTGGAAAATGACAATGCTGACCATACAGCACCCACTCCACGATTACTCGACGACGCCTTGTGTGCACACGACTGCTTTCGATGACGAGGATGAGATCCAATCACCTCAAGGGGACGATGGCGGAACGACATAAGTTGCGCCCGAATACTGGGCAAGATTTGCCAAGTCTTCGACAACCTGATGCATTGGAAACATGAGCATCACGATTACTGATATATTCGATAGCAGTTACAGAAAGGGAATACAAGCAAGACAGAGCAAGACAAGAAACGAGGATATAAAACTAGGCACCAAGATGTATATACAAGATACGTTGATCAAACGGTATATCCACCAATTCTTTCATCGTCTTGTGTAGCGCAAACGCCGCACGGGTATGATCCAGACGACCAGACTTGCCCATCAGGTTGTCGTAAAACATCGAGGTAATCTTGTTTGTCTCACCATCATCTACCGCCCACATCGTCCCGATGACAGAACGGAACCCAGCGAACTGCATCGCCGACGCGAGATGAATCATTTCGTCCGGGCTCTCTTGGTCTCCAACGGTCGTATGACAGGCAGAGAGGTACGCAAACTGGGGGTTCTCTAGTTCACACCGAATGATGTGTTCGATCGTGAAATGTCCGTCGTGGAGAGCGAACGCGGACTCGAATGGCAGTTTGCGGTTTGGGAGACCGTGGCATGCAAGATGAACCCATTGGTTTGTGCTGAGCTCTTCGGCAACTCGGGAGATGCAGGATTCCGGGCCCTCGATGCGCGTGAATGTGGCGAGGCCATCGACGTACTGACCGATGTTGGCCAGTTCAGCACTTACTGAGAGGAGTTCATTCTCACCATTGGCTTTCGCTTGACCTATAGCAGCGAATCGTTTCCCTTCAGTAGGATTCGATGGATCGTGCCGTCTAGCATGAATGAGGGCAGCAAGGGTGGGGGTATAGGATGAGATGTAGAGGTCAGCGAGATTCTGTTGGCCCTTTCTATACGGACCAGCAGCATGCAAGGGGAGAAGAGAGAACTCGGCGGTCGGGCACCACCAGATGCGGGATTGATGAGGGCATGTTGTCCGGAGGAAGACAACGATGCGTGAAACAATTTCGTCCCAGAGTTGCCGCAGCATGAAGCCGAGATCTCTTGTCACGTTCATCGACTTTGCGCGCACAGTCAAGGTACTGAGCTTCGATGACAGTGCTTGAACCTGTTCCTTCGTAATTGACAAAGGGATATGAACGGGATCCCGGTCTACAAAGACAACGAGCGCGTCACAGCTATACTCGCTCGCATTGACAATGATAACGGGACCTTCGCTAGCTGCCTGTTGGAGATCGGAGAAGAATGATGGGAGAAGGAAACGTGAGAGGCCGGGCAGCTCGCGGATACCGGTCACGACTCTTTGCAATTCAATGTTGAGACGGTACACCCGATCGTGCTGATCTGCACCAGGCGAATCAAGGGCATTGCGAATGAGCGAAGCCAGCCGTGTGAATTCATCTCCCAACATTTTTCCTACTGGGCTAGATGTTATGACGTCATCAAGGGGGGAACGGAGGCGAGTGAGCTGGCTCCAGAAGACGCCCCGTCCCTGTTCTAGAAGCTCGACTGCATTAGCAGGAGCACCTTTACGAAGACAAGCTGAGAACGCATCCACCGCGAGTGACGACGTGAGGTTCTTAAGAACGGCAAGATGTTGAGGTAAAGATGGCAGAGTGGCGAGATGATGAGTAAGTAATCGAAGAGACGTTTCGTATGCTAGAAGTGTCGTTGAATGCTGGAAATCCTCAGCCACACGGATCCATGCTCTAGCGGCAGACAGCTCGGAGGAAGACACCATTTGGGACATATCTGCCAGCTTAGCGTAGAGACTGAATAGTTCCTCCTTGTCCTCTGACTGACTCAACCGTGTGAACCGAGTACGGAGGTGACATGTAAGGTTGTCCAATGAATGCGATCGCTTTGGGTGGCCGGGTGGACAAAGTGCTAGTGTATCTCGGCCGAGGGAAATGGCCTCATTGAGGTCCTCTACTACCCCGAGCTGGTCGTACCGAGTGGAAAGACAAAGTGCGAGGTTGTTCAAAGAGGTGGATCGAAGAGGGTGCCCCAGTGGGCGAAGGTAGAGCGCATCTCGGCCGAGGAATATTGCCTCGTTGAGGTCCTCCGTTTTCCCGAGCTGCTCGTACCGAGTGGAGAGACAAGCGGCAAGGTTGTTCAAAAAGGTGGATCGATGAGGGTGCCCCAATGGGCAGAGGTCGAGAGCATGTCGGCCGAGGATAATGGCCTCATTGAGGTCCTCTATTTCCTCGAGCTGGTCGTACCGAGTAGAGAGATGATTCGCAAGGTTGTTTAAAGAGGTGGATCGAAGAGGGTGCCCCAGTGGGCGAAGGTCGAGTGCATCTCGGTCGAGGACAATGGCCTCATTGAGGTCCCTCATTACTCCGAGCTGGTCGTACCGAGTGGAGAGACGCGACCCAAGGTTGTTCAAAGAGCTAGATCGAAGAGGATGCCCTGGTGGGCGAAGGTCGAGTGCAGCTCGGGCAAGGATAATGGCTTCATTGAGGTCCTCCATTACCCCGAGCTGGTTGTACCGAGTGGTGAGACAAATTTCAAGGTTGTCCAAAGACATCGACCGGTCAGAGTCCCCAAGTGGGCAAAGTTCCAGTGCTTGTCGGTTGAGGACAATGGCCTCCTCGAGGTCCGTCATCGCACCCAGCTGGTTGTAACGATCCCAGAGATGGATTGCAAGCCAAGTGAAAGAGACATGTCGCTCTGGGTGGCCGGGTGGACAAAGTCCCAGTGCTTCACGATCAAGGCCGATCGCTTCGTCAATGTAATCGGTCCCGCCTCCTCGCTCGAACCTAGCGACAAGGGAATCTGCCCGTGAATGCAATTGTTCAGCTGGCACATATATTATTTCAGTTCACTTCTCTCCACACCCACAGAAAGAAACAAGTACCTTCTGAATGCATGTAGGCTGACCGAACTTGCCAATTCAATACGGTGGTTTGGGAAACCGCCGGAACGTTGTGTGCATGGCCCAGAACCAAAAAGGCAATGATACACAAGTTCTACTACGCCGACACCCCAAGGACTCTTTGTTGGGCGAACATGAAATCCACCTGCCAAAGGGCGGTGCAATGAATCACTATTTCGCTTTGTTAGGAACCTCCCACAACTTTCACCCTTCTCCTCGTTCGTTACATTTGGTTGGATTGCAACTATTACCATGGGATGTTTGGCGCCATGGAATGCCCCCGTGAGGTTCTCGGCTTTCACCTCGCATGCCAAAATATAAGCCATGGTGATCGTCTCGAACAATACATCCCTCGGTCTCTGCATCGCCTGATCGATCCTCTTCGCCACCTTCCCTGGGAGCGCCAACCGCAAAAACACCCGCAGGACCACCACCATGAGCGTATCCATACACGTCCTGTAAAACCACCATAAATACGCCTGATATTCGGTGTCCATGCTGAATGATGTGCCGCGCAGACCAGGTGCGCTGATGAAGCGAAAGAAAGCCGGATGGTGCAACCAGCTTGAAACAATGAGCATAATTGTGTATTATGTATATCGCGGACATCTATATCTTCAACGTCCAAGGCTGCCTCTGCCTGGGGGATACCGAATCCGCCACAGCAGAATGACAGACTGTGAGGATCAGCCTTGCGGTGATGAAAACGTCATCAACAAAGCAAATTTCTTGTGGGTGGTCCATCAGAGGGGGTCAGCGCGCCGCAGAGGAAAACGTGGTGATGCTATTTATTATCACTGCAAGGTTGTCGCACCCTGCCTCAGATGCGACCACGATGGCATGAGATACGTATGCCTCGATATCTTCTACGAATTGGCACTTATAGTCCAACTCGCTTAGCCATATGCCGAGCGACAACGTGTAGGAGAGGATAGAAGGTTCCAATGGTGGACGTCTTTGCGGAAATAATGCGACAAGGTGTGCTTGAGTGAAGGCATGACGGAGATAAGGTGTGGCTGAGCACTGCGAGCAGGATGTGGGCAATTTAAACAGTGAAAATTGGAGAAGAGCCTAACGAAGAATAAAAGTATTTCTGGGCAAAACCACTGAAACGGGTTAGAGGAGGGTGAGGATATGTGGGAGGTGAAATTGTATCTTAGATATGGACGACCCGCTCGAATGCGTCGGATAGAACGTCGTTCATTATTTCGAAGTGACGATTCCTCAATGGTCATTTTGGTGTAGGAAATGTTGAGAAAAACAAGTGCTTTGTATGGAAGACAGTCACACCAGCGCTGCAGAGTCCAGCCGTCGTGCAGAAATGTCGGACGACGATGTGCAAGAAAGGTCTAAGTAGACCACGTGATACCAAACCGTTGCGAGAAGACCGTTCCGGCCCGGGCCGAGTCTGATCCCATTTGGCTGGCCTGTTCAACTTCTACCAAGACTCCGCTACAGCAACGTCGAAGGGGTCAATTTAGAATCTCAACCGTTCATTTCCATCGCAGTAACTCAAATTTGTCGCCCACCGCCTCCAACCTGAAACTGATGTCAAGAACGTCCGAATCGCCAACTTGGACTGCACCCTCCGACATCCTTGTGCACAGCGAGTTCAGAAGCGCGCACGGCGAACCAAGGAGAGAAAAGTGAAAGAGACGCGGTATGTATTGAACGAGGCCGTGGACAGATACACCCATGATAAAATGTTTAAGGACGCGACGCGAAGCAGGGAAGGGGGGGCTGTACTCGAGAGCCACATTAAATCCGGAAAGGCGTCACCGTGGTCGGTAAAGGAAGCATGACGCAAAGAACGAGAGAATCGTAGAGAAGGGTGTGTGTAAGTAGCTTTTCGATCCCTTCAGATATCCTCATCCTCAGTTTAGCCTTATTCATCGGGTTTTAGGTTATGAAACCGCGAATATAACTCGCACGCCATACCGATCCTCGATCCTCGGTCGCGCCGGGAATATATCACGGTGATCAGACAATAGGTGATGCCTCGGTTCCGCATTCTACGGTGGCGCACTCTCCAGTCACAGCTCTTCCTTGACGTCATGACGATGATCCTGTCCTGGGTTCATGGGCTCAGTACGAAGACATCGTTCTGTTTACCATTGTTAATGCATGATCCGTCTGTGAATATCGACATTGTGGCGATTCGGGTGGCTCGGAGGGATCTAGGGACCCTACGTCGTAGCGTTGGTTCTTTGGGGGGTTTTCGGGAATCCGTGAAACATTCGGAAGCATTCGGAAAGGTCAGTGCGTGTTGTTACGGTGGGTCGCAGGCGATTTCGTCTAAGTTATGTACCAGTCCTCGTGAGTTTCTCTTCTCACCTTGACTATGGCGCCACGTTGGGACTTGCACTGGCCTTTACTCGTGATCCTCACTACTGGATTGCTTTCTGTGGGTCCTGTGGGGATTCTCGCTCAAACCTCGATTGCTGTTTGTCTGTCCACGTTCAGTTGGGTATGTCGCTCTATCCTGACCGGCATGTTTCACTCTAAAACTGTCTTCGATGACTAGATGGACAACAGCAAGAACCAGAACCCTTGTCTCTTGTTAGCGTATCTGCAAGGCGCGTGCAATGGTGGCCGTACGTCCCTTTCCTATGATGTCATGCTCTCTTTCAGAGCTCTGATGTTCAACAAGAGTTTAGTGTCGATCCTCTTCCACCCAACATTCACTATACTGGCCCCTATGCGGACGAACAAAATGCTTGTCAATGTAGCTCTGTCACATACAACACTTAAGTGCCTGTGGGCTCTGCCAGAATCGTACAATTATCAGGTAATGTGAACTCCCGCTAGATGTCGTTCGCGCACCTTTATCTTTCACCATCAGTTGGAGTGTATGGGCCTATAATTGCACGACTGTCTATCCAGATGTGTATGTTATCACGTACTGTGCAGTTCCCATGAAGTTTACCCTGCCAACAGCTTCCCCCCGGGCATCCCGGATGGTACAGCGGTGCCAGCATGGGCGTTCCAAGATGTGACAGTATGCATTACTCGCATCAGGTATCTGTTGTCACTGTGCTGAGCGCTCTTTTCCAGTCAAGCGATCTGTTCAACGTGACGCTTGCTGAGTCGGTTGGTGGTAAGTTACCAGTTGTATAGCCGCTGCATGTAGCACTCATTAGATCATTCAGATAATCCCAAGTCGACTGCATCCAACGCCCAATCTACTGGTTCTCTTGGCGCAACGTCAACTCTTCCTTCAGCATCTCTTACTAACTCGCCATCACCCGTAAGCACCTCAAGCTCAACATCCTCGAGTAGCAGTTCAAACACTGGGGCGATCGCCGGAGGTGTCGTTGGTGGTGTCGTCGGAGTTGCACTGATCGTTGGAGTTGTCGTCTTTTTCGTTATGAAGAAGAAGCGTTCTCAAAGTCCGCCATTGGCACAACTTGCCAGTGCTCCGACGCCATCCGCCTATCCTCCCCCTGGTTATACAGACGCCACTTCCCTCACTCCCCAAATTGCACAGCCCAGGCTCTATGTAAGCGGAGAGAATTCCTCAAAAACCTTGGTGTCTGACAATATTCCAGGATCCGTCCAATCCCAGTACATTTCCTCCTTCTCTGCCTCCAACTACTTTTACGAATGGATCATCGAATAGCATCCAGAATCCCTCTATCAGTTATTCTACCCCTTTAGCGCACCGCGGCGGGTACTACAGTGGTGTGCCAGCAATATAAGGACAGAGGGATTCCTGTTTCGCACTCATTCACGCAATGCCGTTTGACCTTTTCCTATTTATAGCATCGCGATCTCGTTTCGACCAAACATGTTTAGCACCAGTTGGCTTGCATCATGGTATGCGATTACTCTTCCACACATGCAAACATGCTTCGTGTAGCTTCCCTTTGGGACCTGGTCTATGTGGCTAATTAAGACTTTGGTTTGGAATGCTCCTGGTTACATCGGGCTCTATGATCTACACAAAAACAGTGTATATTGTTTATAGTGGTTATTTGGTACTTCCACCAGTTTTGGTGTTGGAGGCCGGAGAGGGCGACGGCAAAATGAAACGGGAGAGCCCGGGTAACCAGTCACGACATTCTGCAATTCAACGTTCAAACGGCGCACCCGATCATGCTGATCTGCACCAGGTGAATCGAGGGCAGTGCGAACGAGCATGGTCAGCCGCGTGAACTGGGCTGCCAATTTCTTTCCTGCTGGGCCAGATGCAATGACATCATCAAGTGGGGAACGGAGGCGAGTGAGCTGGTTCTAAGAGACACCCTGGCCTTGTTCTAGAAGCTTGACCGCATTGGTGGGAGAGCAGTTACAAAGACAAGATGAGAATGCGTCCACTGCAAGCAACGACATAAGGCTCTTGAGGACAGTGGGATGTTGAGGTAAAGATGGGGGAGTGGCGAGGTGGTTCGTAAGTAGTTGAAGAGACGTGCCATATGCTAGAAGTATTACGAAATGCTGGAAATCTTCAGCTGCACACATCCATGATCTAGCGGCAGACATATCAGTGGAAAACACCATTCGAGACACAGCATAGCATAGAAACTGAGTACTTCGTCCTGATCCTTTGACTGACTTGATACTGTGAACCGAGCACAGAGAGCGCATGCAAGGTGGACGTCAACTGGGGTAACTGAGCATTCGGTGTTTGCCACAGTCGAGGCGTTCGCGCGGGTCTGTTTTTGACACGACACAGACAGCAAGAGATACACCAGGTCACATTAATATCCGCTCGACTTCGGAGCTGAATGCACTGACCATCCTTAGTTCGTCCGCGTCTGTTCTTGTTCGGCTGGAATCCTTCTTTTCTCGGTGGCGTTAGCGTACGCCGAAGGTGAACCGCGCTGGAGGTCAGGATGATCATAGAAGTGGTGTCGGTACCAACGACTTGGATGATTATCATTCACGTATTCATGGTTACCACACGAAACAGGATGTAGCATGTGATGCAGCCTGTCCAACAATGAACTGGTGTAGCTGCCGTGACGGTCATGCTTGAACTTGGTCATGATAAGACCATTTATGATTGTGAGAACCCCGCCACCATGTTCATGGATGATGACTTTCCCGTGGGCTAACCACTGCCAGCGGCAGGGCTGTCTGCCAGTACCAAGTCGCACTTTCATCAAACGCTATGGCAGAGCACCCTGTGAGCATCTGCGTGATGGCGCGTCACTCGATCTGAACGGTAGAGAAAAGGATGCGGTGAACTACTAGTGGAAACTTGGAGAGGAAATGTCATGCTACTCGAGTGTGGTTGGGTGAAACCCGCAGGATTTCCAGCTCGAGGCTGGCCCTGATCTGTGACTGGACAAGTGAGCTGTGAGGGCGGGATGGGCCCTCACAGTCAGCTTGACCATTGCCTTCACAGATGTGTAGGCGACTAGCGTCAAGCGAATCAAACAGTGAATCTCTATTTGAGACTGAGAGAACGGAATGGTGGGTGGGTGACGAGTGATGCTAATGCGGGCTGAAGCTTGCGCTAGCCTCGAGTGAGGTGGCGGGAAGCAAAAGAGAGCCGCTACCTCGCTTCGCTTCCGCGCCTCGTACCTCGGCTTACGTATACTACCACATCCTGACCAAGGTAAGGGAGGAGTTTCAGCCGCACCTCGCGTTCACCGTGCGATGACCTCGCTCGGGAGCTATCGGTGGCGGAGGACCCCGTGATTTCCCCGTGGGGTCGGCCACCAAGCGGCGGGGGTGAACCCTCGAGAGCGCAAACTGGTGTAGCTGATGCTGCGGATGTGGACCTGAGAGGTGCTGCAGAGATAATCCGTCCATCTCATGGAAGAGCCTGCAGAGTCCAGATGATATCGTTCGGAATGTTCGAGCGCCGTGGGAGGATACCGCAACGGTGGTCAGCGAGCGACCCGGAAAGTGTGTATATCCCTCATATCTTGTTCGGAAAAGAACCGGAATAAACGGCAAGTCCTCCAGGTATCATCAGGGGTCCTTTACTTGGGTCCACTAAATCGCAAATCTTGCATTTTCCAACTTTGTCGTTTACAGCACAGGTTCGAACGCGGCACCACTCGCACGGCAAAACATGGCGACAGCACTCGAAACCACACGACCAGGGGTCAAAATATGAGCACGTGCGATACGTAAAAGAGCGACTATAATATGGACACTCGTATTGACTGGTATTCGGTGTATGGGTTGCAACGGTCGCCTTGCGTTTCCTCGGCCTTCGTCTCCATTTCGGCTGTGAGTTGTTCTTTCCGATTAAGGCGACTGTTTGCAATTCCAGGTGAATCAGTATGCTTCTCAAGGCCAACTACCCTGGTACCATCTCGCGATGGCTCCCCAGGGAGCCCGGGGGCGTCGCCCGGACGTACCAAAGCAACTTGTTCGCTCAACTCATTGAGAAGGGTGTCTGCACACGAGCAGGTGATACTGAGGAGAAACAGCTTTCTCCTCTCATTCTAGAGTTCAAGAAATTGATCGAGGAGGATGCCGAGATATTCAGAGACTTCCACGAGATGTTCGACCAGGTTCGTCCTAACCCAGGCTCTAACCAACTCTTGGTGGGCAGCTAGTGCGGCAATTATTCCACACCAGTGATGCTGATTGCTTTTCGTCGGGGTTAGATCACAAATTACATTCAGCTCCTCGCTGCTCTTGATAGGACCATCACCGTGGCGCCGACCTACAGCTACACCAGCCCTCTCGTGAGCGGCGCCCCGGTGTACGGTGTCCTTGCTCCCTTCTGCAACACTCAAGCTGGCTACCACGCGTTCACTAATCCCAAAGTGAATGCTATTTTCCACAAGATCTTTGACAAGTGGACCAGGTTCCTTGTCTCTCCAGCGTCTTGCGACGTCTTGGTCTCTACAGAGGGTGGCTGGTTCAGTCCAGATGCCCTGCAGGTACAAGGCGACCGCCTTGGCACACCTTTTGCCCAGGCGTGGGTGTGCTATCCTGACCAGCCCCACATGGGTTTCAAGTCCTGGGACGATTTCTTCGGAAGACGTTTCCGAGCAGGCGTCCGTCCCACCGTTGCGCACGACAACCCCGAGTTCATCAACACCGCCTGCGAGGCAATCACATACCGAGTCGCCACCAACGTCCAAGCGACGGACGAATTCTGGCTCAAGGGAATGCCTTATTCCCTCAACCATATCCTCAACTTCGACCCGCTTGCGTCCCAGCTGGTTGGCGGGACCGTCTACCAGGCGATCCTTAGCTCACTAGACTACCACCGGTGGCACAGTCCCGTCGATGGAGGTGTCGTTAGGACATACGTTGTCCCCGGCACGTACTACGCCGCGCGTCTGGACGACAGTCCGGACCCAGACGTTATCTCCCGTTCGCAAGCGTTTGCCACTGCCATCTCCACGCGTGCGGTCATCTTTATCGAGTCAGACAACCCTCACATCGGATTGATGTGTTTCGTCGGGGTCGGTCTCGGAGAAATTTCGACGACAAAGGTGGGGGTGAGGGAAGGGGATCGGATCAAGAAGGGAGACGAGCTCGGGTCGTTCCACTTTGGCGGGTCAACACATCTGTTGATGTTCCGTCCCGAGACCAAGTTGACGTTGTTGCCTGGTCCTGAGAAGACGAATGAGGCGAGGAAGGTTGGCACGTTGTTGTTCCATGTCGATAATGATTCCGTCATCACCTAAGGAGACTGGGTGAATAGTGGGGTTTTGGGAGGATGGATCGCAAGAAAGTGTACGATATGTCCGTGTAGGGTGTACTGATCGTAAACAACTGGTAATAACGGTCCATTCCTCGACCCAGACGACGGGGGGGATGATGGGCCGTTAGGGGAAACCGATCGCTAGGAAGTGTACGATAGTATGCTGGCTGATATCATGATATGCTTTGATCGTTTTGCTGTTTTGCTGTCCACTCGTCGTTTGTAACTGCTGTGCAATGGCATTTAATCTTTCAGGGCTAACTTCTCTATAGTGGCGAGATGCTAAGTTTTATAGTTCAATTATTCCCGCTACAGCGTGAGCGGATCGGAAACGAGATGCACAAGCGTTCTTTGCGAACTTGTGTGGCAGGATCCAATTGTATGGTAAGTGCGTCATTTAAACCCTGCTAGTGGAGTACGACCAGTTTTGAAGTTAGAACTGGTACCGGGTAGAGCTGCCATGCTCGAAGTTAGGGTCGGTTCGTCGAGACTTGTTCATAAACCCTGCCAGAATCTTGGACCGTTTGAGGGTGCACAGGATCAAGTACTGGCGGGGCTGTCCAATGGAACAACATCAGAAGACGACACAGCATGTCCTCAGGCTGAGCAGGAAGTTGCCGAAATCATTGTCTTCTTTTGCTGTGTTCCTCTAAATGTAGCCTTTTCTTTCACAGCCAAGCCCCAGTCAAACCAGCGGTAGATCAGTACACAGGACGCGCCTACAAGCGCCGAAGGGCCTACTTAAAGAGTGAGGTTTCTACGCACGATGGCCACCTGTCCTTCTTTGACCACAGCACATCGCGCCCCAACTCGTGAGGAAGTTACTTCACCATGGAGCAACGCAAGTACATCGATCTTATCCATCAAGCATCTTCCAAGTGGGTCAACTGGGATCCACCCATCCAAATCCGAGTCAGTTTCATCGCGGATATTCCATCCATTGCCAATGTCTAAATACGATCCACTCTTGATCGACAGGTCGGTGCATATGGCACAGTCGACAAGGAGACGGGTGATTTGCACGTGGAAGGAAATATCTATGATCCCGAATTCCAGGGGGAGTTGGACAAGCACGACATCAATCTCAACTTGGCCAACTACCCGCCACAGGAAGGTCCAATTGAAGACGATTTCGTCGTCGCCTCGCGCGGGGCCAAACGTCAGGACCTGAATGCGGACAAAGCAACGTGCGTAATGGTTCTGTATCACGACATGGCCCGGCTCAGTACATACAACCACAGAGGTGTCGCTGGTATCGCTAATGCATGCGTCAAAGGACAGTGGTTGTTCGAGCGCGGCAAGCGAGACGCCGTGCTCGTCATGCACAGCCCTCGTCAAATCTTCCTTCCCCCTAACGTGATATTGGAACCCCTCTACAAAGTGGACAAACTCATCGACAAGTGGCTCGTCACAAGCATTCATGTGTGCCCTGCATACTCCATGTACCTCTCAGACAAGTGTAGGTCGCCGTTTTTTTTTTTTTTCATTGTTCCACACGCATTGCTGATTACGCTGGGCGGTATAGCGGGCGACAAGGTCTCTCTCGCTCTTGTAGCTCAAGCACCCATCGCTGGTGTTACTGGAGCCACCGCAGGCGCCAACGCGGGCTTTACTTGGTCGGTCGATGCCCAAACTGGGCTCCTTCGTAAAGCGTGCGATCAAACGGGCAATCACTCATTCACGCCTCTCTATTCTCTGAGACGTCCCATTAAACGATTCAGGAGATTTATCCGGGACACTATCAGACCTGATCCAACCGGCGATAACTTGTGGGTATAGTCCACTCTGCGTGTTTACGTGGATATGTTCGTTAACTGATACGGTTATGCATCTACGCCAGATGGTTCAATGACTCCCCGCCATGGGACCCGCTTGATGAGGACGGTGAAGAAGATTTATTCGATCCGGTTAGTATGGTTTTTATTGTTTCGCCCGTTGTCGGCTTCTCACAACATTGTATTTCAGAGTGTCAGAGCAGTTGATCCATTCAAACGACCAGCTGCGTGACAAAGAGATCGATATTACCCATGGACCTTATACTTCCCAACATCTGGATAGGACCGCTGATTAGCCTCGATGCGATGTACTATATCATGATTCACGAGCTTCTTTCTTTTGTACGTACCATGTGAGGATTGGTAAACTCGCTCTTCTGGAAATCAATTTGAACATGTGGCAACTGGATGGCGATGCATGATGGACGATAAGTACTGAGGTTGGCAGGGAGTAGAAAATCAGGAAGCATCCAGTGTTTGAAGAGCTACACAATCGTAATCATACTTAGATGCAGGCAATCTTTAAGTCTCTTATCCGCTATAGCCATCACGTGGACCCGCTACATAGATTATGTGTAGGACAGCCACATTCTCTTCACACCATCGATATCCATCATGTTCTGTTACACAAATAGTCGCATCTCCACCAACTCGATACCCCTGAAACGAGTCCAAGGAGGTAGGCGCGATTGACAGACACTCTACAGTAGCTGGGGAAAGTTTGAAAATTCATCAGCAGTGGAGAAGGCGCATCTGTTTTCATGAAATGCTTCGTGGACGGGTCGTTTGAATCGTCGCCGGGCGTCAAAGATGCCGCTATGCGAGAGGAGGGGAGTTCGGGCAAGGCGATCCATTTCACATCAGCGATGCAGTTCGCTGGATTCTGTTCTATCATTGCGACGATGTGGGCTGTGGACGATGCTCATGCTACTCAGATCACGTCGATATTCTACCGAAACATGGTAGGCGAGTCTGGTCATCCGGATCATACCCGTGCAGCGTTCGCGTTCCATAAGGCAATGAAGTTTGCGAAGATTCCATTTGATCAACGTACTTATCCTATATCCGACGGAGGTAAGACAGATTGCTCCGACCACCGTCCTGGCCGCACGGATCGGAGAGGATTCTAATATTGAATAACGTCAGTCTAAACATCACTAGATGTTTCTCGCAGGATAGCGAGAATACCAAAAGTCATAACGGGTGGCTTGGTTATAAAGCCATTCCTCTTGTGTGAATTCGGCGACAATGCTGTAGAAACGAGCGGCGGCGTGCAGGTATGGGGCACGGCTGCGGTATAATATCAGATCTGTGGTCATCACATCGTTCGACCGGAAATGCACCTTGTATATCTGTTACAGTAGGATTCCTATCGCTTATAGATCAAGTCAATCACTACAGATAGCATAGAAAATGTACTTACCAGCGCACCAACCCCTGCGAGATCTATCGATGTCATTCCACTCCAATGACTAATTGGCATCCTGGTTCTGGTTTCCAAGTGGGTGCTCCCCAAAGGAAGACGACCTTGGCGGGGAGAACGCATCCCCCTCACTTCCTTGTTCTCGCATTCGCACCCCTTCCCTTATCTTTGACTTGAAGCATCGTTGAACGCGACCTACGACACATGTTGATCCATCCCGCCAACCTTTACCCAGTCGAATTCATGTTCGTTTCACACCACCGCTATGGACTGTTGGGCTACACCTTCGATCACCAAGGATACGACTGCATGTCGCTTGTAGCGGTGAGCACTCATTTTGGCTGGACTCGTTGTGACGTACGAGATTGGGGCCCGGCGTGCTCACTGTCGATACCCTTGATACCAGAGCTTCTGCACATTCCCCTGCGACAAGGACGGTGACTGGAGTCGGAGAAGATGCTACTTTAGCCAGGGCGCCTAATCCTTGTGTGTGAGATGGCGGGACTCCGTTCCCGAGGCAGCCCGAAGGTAGGATGGTGGTTAGTTGTATGTTGCGTGGGTGACCATGTATGCACCGCACCGATGCGGATGTGTGACGCTGACTGACTGTTCGTTCAAGTTGTTGTTCATTGCAGCCTTGGCGTTGTGGTTGTCTCCGACCTTCCCAAGCCGAAAATCACCACCGTCCAAACTCCGCTACACGGCCAGTCATTGGTACACGGTGTCGCACGCTACCTTGAAACTTGTCAGTGACCCATTCGCAAATAGTTTGGGGTTATCTTGTAATGTTCAACACGGCCACGTTCACTTGCGTAGCTATGGGTTTCAGCCTCGGGGAGGTTGACGTGGTTTGAAACTGATCACGACTTGGAATCGGAAATGGGAGTGTCTAGTCCGGGGGAGTTTATAATGTGAGTCTTCACGATTGCTGGCTCGGTTCGTATCTGAAATAGACAATGACGTGCAGGATTGTTCCCAGATGCCATCCCTCAAGCCATCACATCAGATCATTGCATGAGATGATGGTAATGAGTGTCGATATAGCAGGTACGATTTCCACGGGCGAGCCAAATTGCCACTTTCGATTCAATCGTGTACACCCAGCTAGGCAACGTGTCGTGCTGGGTGGTATGATTTTCTAATTAAGATGCACAATTCGAAAAGAGACGGCGATCGGGTCTCTGGCGGATTGCGAACAGCTGCCTGCTGTCGATATGTATTTGTCCTTTGAGCTCCCCTAAATCCACGGTACTGGGACGATATCGAGGGGATGTAGATGTGGACCATGGTCAGTTGTTTGTAATTTTTATTTCTATTGATCGTTGTCGCTCTTAATAGCCTGGCAGTGGTAGTGGATGATGTGGCCGAAGGTCTTTGTACGACCCTGTCGAGTATGTATACTGTGAAATGAATCTATAGAATGCAATGAGTTGTTTTCAGGTGTTGAACGATGGTTGTCTAACGCTTACCTCGTCTTTTCGCTGAATCGCTATTTAGGGTGTTGCCGGATTCCCAGTTACATACATCCCCGACGTGGCAGGCACAATGTCCATCTGACGTCAACATTCCCAGGTTACCTCGCACTGCAGCGCTCGCCGCGAGCCCGGCATGGGTACAGTGGAGGTCGTGGGGTGGGAACTGTGGCAGAGGCGTGTGTGGACTAGGAATCGTATGAGTATGGGTGCGGAAAGGGTGGTGGAGGTGCGGCTGAGTGTCGTGGGTGTGGAGATGGGGAAGGCGGACCCGGGGGGGTAGAGGTGCACGGATACGGGCAGCGATGTGCTAAACGAGTGGTGAGGGATGGTGGTCGGGGGCGCGTAGGTGGGTGAGAGGAAGCAGCATGTGCTGTGGAGAGACGGGAAGGAGCCAGGGCCAGGATGGGAACGGGTTGAGAGGCGGATGTAGATGTCGATGTAGACGGAGGCATGTTTGTCCAGGGTCGACGAGACAGGTCTGGGAGTGACGGCTAGTGAGACCGGATATGGGCCTGTGCCTGTGGTTGCGCATCCTGAAAGAGGCACCTAATGAATTGGGCTCAGACACAGGTCAAAGATAGAGTCTGATTGACGGTGGACGTAAATCACGGTTACTCATCCTTCATGAACGCTTGAACTTTCTTCAAATAGGCGCCACTGGCTGGTCAACTCTCGTAAAGACGACGATCAGGGATATGAAGCTTGCGAGGAGCGCCGGAATTGACTCGTAGCGTAGGTATCTAAACCTCATCTTTATTGCGCGTGTCGTCAGCGATCTTCATGGCACTGGTTTCAAGGACCCATAAGGCACGAATACACATAGCCTCTGAAAATACACGCCGACTGAGGAGCAAGACGAAAAAAAGTCGAGGTAGGCACCATACGGCGTGCAGTCTTTTACTAGCCTGTTGTACCGTCTTTAAATGAGGTCGAGGGCTATTTTAAACTCTGCTCCGTCTTTCGGAAGCAACATTCGCAACCATAAAAGGCGAGTGGACCATTCGTGAGCACGATATTATCTTTCGTCGGCCGTCCCAGGAAAAGCACGGGTGCTGTTGGACTCGTTAGACCGCAGGCTCCGTGATACGATATCGAACAAAATTACCGTGTGGTCGACACTGAGAATTCAGTTTATGACTTGCCACCCCACACTGGAGCCTTGCGACGGCGGACGAGCAGGAACTGATCCTGACGCGTCGGGAGGCACCTTGTAATCTGGGCAGGAGAATTCAGTACCTACTAGAAGCATGTAGTGGATCGTCGCTTGTCAGAAGTGCTATAGACACAGCTAGGTTGTCCACCAGCAAAAGGAGTGACTTGTGCATCGCATGTATGGTGGAGCGCAGACACGTCCAGTGGGACTTACAGTCCACCCCACCAGTTTTACTAGCGTTTGAGTGTGGAACGTGTCCAAGGGATGAAGACAACCAAGACCATTGGACAGACAAATGTCCGTCTGCGCCGATCTACGACAATTGACTGCGGCTTTCTGATCATAATTGGTGGGATCAGGGAACATGTTACCTACGAAGAGAACGTAAATGGTAAAGTGTCACGTAGTCGAGCCAAGTTGGACAAGCTTGAGGCCAAACCAGCAGCGGCCGATTAAGGTCTTACGCTATCCCAGGAACGGACAACTTGAAGTCTGTCAAAGGTGTAAACCACCAACCACCCAGAGAGCTCTAACTTGGGAAGCGGCTACTGATACCGTGATGGCGGCGATGAATCTGCCACAGAGCAATCTTGTCACGGTCCTGGTTCCGCCAGACATGGAGAGGGTGTAACGCCCACTGCCAAGAATAGTTAAAGTTCTCGACCCAGCTGGACGAGCTGGACAACAGTGAGCACTTCACCGATCGGCGGCCGCACGCACACGATGCCAAGGTCACCGTGAGCACCATTGTTACCTTGCGTTGCACCTAGCGACTCATTGCCCGGCCCCTGAGGGGACCAATGATAGAAAGAGCATTACACACCCTTCCGTGAGCGACCTTCAGGGCCGCGCGTAAGCTCTCCGTCCTTTCCACTTTGAAGCAAATGAAAATGGAAGCAGCGGTACACGGGATTCAGAGCATGCATTTGTGCAAGCTGGGATCACCGACCGTACTCCCTCTTTCAAGTGGGTTCGCCAGATGATCCTGGGATTTGCATTGCTCGTGTTGCAATGAGGAATAAAACCGTAACTTGAAGCGCCTCCGCACATGATATGTCAGGAGGGAGTCACCAATGGATTACAAATGGCCAGTGGGTCTGTTGACGTTGATGCCTTGCCTCTCTCCAACCAGGGACCGAAGGAAAATTTTCCGAACCATGGAACTACCCGCCAACACTGCGCAAACGACGTCCCCTGGCCAGTGGAAACTATGTAAATACAATGGAGCCCGTTTCTCGGAGCTTGGCGCTGCTTCGCAATTCTAGTACGCGCAAGTCCAGGGCCCATCTGCAGAGCAGTCGAGTAACGTTATCGTTCCACCAACGCTTCACGACCGTTCTGCAAGTAGCCGGCCGCTTTGCGCCCTCTCATTGGCTGATGAGCATCTAACCGATCCCAAAAAGTCTCTTACAGCACGAACCCTGACCTGTTCCCATTTTGGGCACCCAAAATCGCCCATAAACCCGCATTTCTAGTTACACCATGACCAGGGCCTAACTCTAAGAAGACGACTCCTTGCCGACACAAAGTGTCAGTACCTGTGAACGAAGGGTAAAAAAAAATCAAGACAACACCTGAATAACCCGTCTTCCGGTGATCGCGACAATCAAGCAATCGCTGACAAAGTTTAGTTTAGACTTTGCGAGGGTGAGGGCTGTGAAATAAGTTGGCCGTGGGGTATGCATGACATTGCATGTCGTCACTCGGACCCACACCGTCATTCCTCACGTATACTACATAAGCGTGTCGTTGGTTGCACTGTGCACATTTTAAGCCAGACCCAAGTATCAAGGTTTTGGGTTTCATCCCCCATGTCACAGCGAATTCTTTAGACAGAATGTATCAACCCGTTACACGTCCGCTCATCTGCCGCGCATCACGAAAAAGAAAGAAAAATGTGGAGGGTTCGAACTTCAAATCAGAATTCTACGAAGTAATACTGCCTCCCGGCCTCCTCTCGGACCGCCGGATGGGGTTCGCCGTGAGATCCGACCCAAGCAACTTCCCAAGCGCCTTGACGCTACCCGTGATTTGATGGGCATCCCGTACTACTATTCAACTTCAGTACGTATCACGAGATGCCTTAGGCGCTGATAAAAATACCAGACCCTTGCCAAGACGGCTGGAGTTCCACAATCGAATTCGAACTCGCTTCTGTAGCACTCAAAGGTGTGTGCTAAACCGCAGCAGCGTCACGGGGCCCGACGGATTTGAATCGCTGGGGAAACACGAGCGTGTTTCGAATACATCATCTTTGTGCGTTATTTACGTCGTTTGGACCTGGACTACGAATTGAACATCGTCTCACAGGCGGTTTGACCTACGCGACGAAGCAGAGCAAGTCGGAAGGAGACCGCACTGAGTGGCACGCCAAATGGTCGACGATGAAGCGCGCAGATTGGGTCGCAGGGGTACTTTGTTTATCACTCTATATTTATGGTATTTTATCAACTTGAAGCATCGTCCCGATTCACTGACAAGCCTGAGATTCCAGGGTTGTTACTTACACACTTAGCAACCTCTGGGCATGTACGTGCCCACGTCATCGTAGGCGGGTCCGTGCACTGCAAGATGAGCAAGGATAGTCGGACCAGGTCCGCTGGATGCGAAATCGTGCTTTGTTGGTACGAGGAATACATTGAGTTCCTTGAGGCCGCCGAGCCTTCTTCCTTCCCATTTGGTCGTAACATTTGGTCGTAAACCCTCACCTTTATCCTTAATGGAAGTAGATATTCCCACCCACTGGCGTCCCTGTTTTGTTCTCCAATAATGGTTTTACCGTGAGTTGTCACTCGGTCGCAACAAATATTGATAAGACATTGCCTAACCAACTTGATTGGAAGATCACACCGCCATTTCGCAGGCTTTAGCCTCCCCGCCCTCTCCCCTCTTCCCCACCCTACCGATGTCATCTTCTTCCTATGCGCCGAACGAGCCAGCCGATATCATCCTTGACGAAGTGTCATGGCTTCAAGGCGCGTTTCTGAGCAGCCTCCTCTGCGGCGTGCAGATCACACTTTCCGCCATGTCCTTTCTCGCGGTACTCAAACAGCGTATGCGTCATCGACTACGAATCGCCCTCTTGGTATACACCTTTCTCTTATGCGCAACCATGACAGCTGGACAACAGGCCAGCCTGATGTTTGTCCAGATGGGCTTCATTGGGTCGCGGAATTACCCGGGCGGACCAAACTCGTTCCTCAGCGATCGGTATACGGCGCCAGTCGATATAGCGTCGACGAGCCTGTTTGTGTTCGCAAACTGGATGATGGAGTCGTTGTTAGTGAGTGTTGGTGTCTGAACGTCGAAAGTGTGATCAGCTTTCAGCGTCCAAGGTATGGCGGTGTAAGGTCGTTTGTAGCACGGGCGAGCGGCCTGTGTGGATCGGGATCATCTTTCCGTCCGTGCTGTTGGTCTCCGAGTACGGTGCGTCCTGGTCGCCATTTTGGTTACGGCGTACTAACGCTTGCCCTCTCACGTTCTCGTGGGGCGCAAACAGTCACCGGCAGCTTATTCCTCCACCGGATGCTGCAGGGTGGGTACATTATCAACTACGCACTCGCGTACTCGAGCCTGTCCCTCTTGTTAAACGTTACCGTGACGGGGATCATCGCGGGACGACTCTTGCTACATCGACGGCGGATGGTGAGACAGTTTGGGCCAGGGCACGGATCGCATTACGCCAGCGCGGCGGCCATACTGATCGAGTCGGCATCGTTCTACACCGCTTTTCTCATCCTCGTCATCGTCTTCTTCTGCGTTAGTTCGTCGGCGTCGAATCTCCTCCAACAGATGGTCGCGCAGGTCGAGGTAAGCCATCAGTGGCAGATCAATGATATGGACGCGACTGAGTGACGCTCTGTTGGATTGACGCGTCCGCCAGAGCATCACCACGCTCTTGATCATTTACCGAATCGCACAAGGAAAGGGGTGGAGTGACGATGCGGGCGTGTCATCAGACGATTGGAGGGGAGACACGGAGCCACGGGTGGAGCCCGAGGTGGTCGATCTGGAGATAATAGGGGTCCCTGCTCGAGGTAGTGTGCACCCACCGTCCATACTGAGCAAGGAGGACGAGACGCAGACGCCGATTAGCGTGAGTTCTGTTGGTGCGACCCTCGCTCGGGACGATGCGGTATAGGAGCGGGTACACCCATTACGATCGTGGTCCATTTCGCACCCCGGGTGGACTTGGGTCCGTACCCAGGACAGTGGACGGGGCGACACACCGGGTCCGAAGACCCATCATGATGATCGCTGCCTGTCGCAACATCCGAAGTTCAGATGGGCACGTTCGACGGATGTACATATGTGTCATACCATTGTACATACCAGCGACTACAAACTTTGCGTTGGTTGGTATACGCTACCTAGCTTATGTAATCCGAAGTGCGTCGCCACATTTAATCCCCGCCGTGGAACCTAATTCCTTCGTTTCGCCTTTTGCTTGTACCAATGCCTGCATGATGTGGACAGTAACACAGACGATTACTGTAGGACGTTCTCGATTGCGCACGGTTTGCGTTCGCCGTAGCGTGGCGCTCCGAGCATGTTGTCCGTGGAGGACCAGTCTCGAAGTGCCATACAGGGGTGTTGCTTTCCAGACGGATACTTCATGAATATCTTGCTTCGACGCGACAGTGTCGTATAAACACCCTGACTTACCTGACAGCCGTTGACCAACCAACCATGTCCGTGTACAACCCTCGGAAAACCTACGTGGTCTCCTAAATGACGAACCCAACCCCGAGCCATCCCTCATTCAAGACTGTTGATCATACATACCATACCTACACTTTACCTACCTCGCACCCTGCTGTCTTTCAAATCGGGAAACGAAACGGCCCTCCCCGCCTCCTTCCGTCGCACACTCCCCTCCTCGTCCGGCCCCGTCGACACCACCTCCAACTGAACCACGTTCTGTTCCCCCTGCGGTCCGACGCGCGTATTCCACGACGAGACTGCAGACATCACCTCCGTATCTGACCCCCTCGTCCATCCTTTTCCGCGTGCGATCCGCAAAATGATGAGGAGTGACGTGATCGTCTGTAATCCACCCCCAAAAGAAAGAAAACGGAGACGGAAAAGGGCAAGGAAAAGCACACGCGCGACAAGGAAATCTCAGTCCCGGTCCGGCACGGACAAATAAATACCACAATGCTTGGCTCACCTGAACCTGTTCGATGAGCTGCTGAAGCATATTCGACGCCGGACTCCCAATTGCATACGTTACGATCACGACGAGCAGAAAGCCCGTATACACCGCCGCAGACTCGACCACCACCGCCGCGATGCTCACGTAGTGCTGGCCGTGTGTGCGTCCGAGTTGGCTGACGATGCGGTGTCTGTAGACGAGCAACCGTCCGGCGATGAATCCGGTCGCGGTGAGGTTGAGCGCGAGCGAAGAGAGGGCGTAGGCAAGGACGTAGGTGGTGGGTGGGATGGAGTGGAGGATGTGGAGGATAAAGAGACTGCCGGTGACTGGCGTACCGGATCATTGTGGACGACGGGGTGGGCATGGGGGATGGTCAGCGTGGACGACAATGCTATCCATTCAGCGTTGGACGCACCGAACACAGCTATCAATAAGAGCAACGGAATGGCAACGCCGAGCCACCACAGCTGACCCGTACTGCACACCACATAACATCGCCATACCTTGGACACGCGTGAGTCATCTCTTTGAATGGCACATTCAGCCAAGACGGTCTCACCAACAGAGACTCCATCATCCAATTGGCGCACACGACCAAGATATTAGAGGCAAGATTGACTGGGATCGACCATTCATCATTGAGGAATGCATTCGGCCCACCGGGATAATTTCGTTGCGTGATAAAGGCCATCTGGATCCATTCGAGGAGGAGGCCCTGTGCTGCCGTCGTGACCGCGAACAAGATTGCGATGTATACCAAGAGAACGATCCGCATGCGAGTGTGATTGGGGGTTTGTTTTTGGAGGACGGCGAGGAACGTCAAGACGCAAAGCGTGGTTTGGACTCCAAAGAAGAGGTTACTGAGGAGGGTGCCTTGGAGCCATATTTCTTCTTGGATGATGGTGCTGTGTGATTCATTGGGGGCATAAGAGGAAGACGATGCCATGAAGAATGTTTATATGTTTTCCGGAATGGAAAACAGACCACCACGGCTCGGACCTTACTCGACACCAAGAAAGAGAGGAAAGAGAAAGAGAGCCTGATATATGGGGGTACCCAAGACAACGTGTGTCTACGAATTGCGCGTCAACAGATACGAAACTCAATAGCGTGGCAGTAAACGTGGCGCAAGACCTGGACCAGCTTACTGATCGATGCGATCACCATAGACACTGCTTTCTTCCTCGTCCAGTCACGATCAAGCTCGGCACCGTCATGTGACCTGAAACTGTGGCCTGTCTTGGTAGTCAGCAGGCCGTGCAGAGCGGGGCGAAATCTTTTCCTTGTCAGCGCTCATCGCCAATCAAAGCTCTGCAGTGTGAGCGATGCCGAGCATCAAGTACGATCCGCTACGCATCGCATGCATCCGTCGTCGTCTGCGAGGCGAGGTCGTTTCGATACGGCCGTGGAACTCTGGCAAACCAGTGCGAAGACCGGACACGTCGTCCCGGCAAGAGGGTGGGATCAAGATTCGAGATTTGAACCCCATGTGATTGAATACGGATCCAATCCGTTTCAATTTCTTTTGTATTTTGCATACCCCCCTTCCACGACGACCGTGTCAGTGTCTGTGTCCGAACTCGAAACAGACGCCACCAAACGGTTGTATTGTGATTGTGATACGTGGCGTTCTGACACCTGTCGAGGTTGGGCCGCAGCTGCGATAAAGCAAAAGAGTCAGGGGTGTCGGCAGAGACGCGTCGGTGGTGTCCGCTTTTGACAGAAGCCGACAAGGAAGATCGGACGTACAACAAGTTCGAAAGGATCCTGGGAGCAGTCAAGGCCACAGTGTACGTCAGATCGGCACTGCCAAGGACTATGAAATAGAGTGGCAGGATCGAGAGACTGGCGTGCCTAATATAATTAATCCCTCTTGTGAGGAGACGCGGTACTAACCAGCTTTTCCAACATGCTTACCGTTCACTCTGAAAGTGCCCTGACGACGCCGCGTTCAACCTTCGAGTCGTACTAGTAGTACTAGTCCCCTGTTGTAAGTCCATACGCCGACTTTGAGATACGGATGCCAACACATACACATGATACCCCCTTTCTCCAGGCCCGAGCCACCCAAGGGCAGCCCGAGCAGCCCGTGTTGCTGGTCCCCGTCACGCTCGTAGTGCCCCATAGTCCCTGGTAAGTCCATACGTCAAATGTGAGGCCAACACACACCTGACGCCCCTGGCTCCAGGTCGGCGGTGTTCTTGCTCCACGCCGCAGTGGAAGCGCCGTTTGTGGTGCTGACGATCTTCTCTTACCCATTCATACAGATGCCATAGATGGCGGTGGTGTTTCTCAAGGTACGCCCCCCCCTTTCTTCTTCCGTTTCCGCAACACGGCTCACCTGGACGGACACACGTCCCCGCGTGCGGCACAGTTGTACACCAGCATCGTCGCTGGGACGTGTGTCGCCTCAGTGCTCGTCTTCCCTCACCAAGGTGCGTGTAATGGGATCTGGACAAATGACATGGACATGGATGCTGACGCGGGACGCTTTATTCCATAAATGTGATTTTACAGAGTATTAATACCCCGGACAACGGGGGCTCACGATCGCGCTGTGCATCTACCACAGCACCGCGTCCTTGATCCTCTTTGGAGCCCCCCGGTTCATCCCTCATCCGTTTGGCACATGGCTCGACTCGTGGGTGTCTATTTTTTCCCCTTATCTCTTTTCAATCCCGCGGAATCTGATAACTGACTTGCTGAATCGACGCGCGACGGGACGACAGTTTGAAGATGACACCCGAAAACGTCCGGGGTATGTTTCATGGCGTGCTGGGAATCATGATGGCCGTTTGGTGGCAGTCGACGCTGCAGGATGCCAATATATTTTGGGGACGGCGTAGCGTCGGATCGGTAATAAAAGGAGGGGAAAGGAGTGTGGGCCGGTCCTCGCTCTTTCTCTTTTTTTTTTTGGTGCTTTCAAGTTCTTGTCCCCCTCGTCTGTGATCTGCGTGAGGGGGGGGCAGGGCAACATATGCGGTAGGCATGTTGGAATAGAAATACCTTGTTCCAGAGGCAGCCTGAAACCGGCGAGTCGAATACCCATATGCAGAGCGAAATGTGATGGAAATTGAACGTATCCCACTTGAGCTCAGTTGGTACATTCGGAGTGCGTCACAAGTAATGACAAGGTCAGTCTCCAATGGAGTCGGTTAATGGGAATTTATTTTTCGTGTTTTTTTTTGTAGGAGTGACTATCATCGTTGACTTTCTACATACGGTGTCTAGGATTCGGGTGGTACCCCAGAAAACTACTATGTACTAGTAAGCTTTTTCCTGTGCTCCTCACGTCCATGTTGTTGGCCCTTGTCGTCCTGTCGTAAGCACCGTCAGAATACTACAAGGACAAAAAAAAACATGCCCTCTGGTTCTTGAAACCACGCACTCAGAACCGCGTGGACGCTCATGTCCACTTGTGTTCCCCCTGAACCGAGAGGTTTATAAGCGAGGGATTTGGCTTCCAAGTATGAATGTAGGATGCACATTTAATCCCCGCCGAGCTTGGGTTGGACGTTGAAAGTCAACGACAGCGCCGCGAAAAATCATCAAACAGGAGCGCGTGACGCGATGGATTGACACACTTATACTGTAGTACAGCATTAGATATCGAGTGACCACTCAGATCTATGGTGCGAATCACTTAGCCACCACGTCAAAACCCATGTCCTCCAAAACCCTGAAATGGAAGTTTTAAAATTTTATATACTAGTTCCCAATAAACATAATCTGCACAAAAAAAACATGCCTAGGCCAAATTGTGGATATGAAAAAAATTCACGAACGTGTAGGGTGTTTTTTTTGATGTTCTTAATTCTTTGGGACAGATTTTAACCAGTGACACAGAATACTGGATTGAATGACTCTGACACGTGTGATACCGAGAGCGTTGACGAGTTCGTACCAATCAGTACACTGATCAAGGCCATATCCTATAAACATTCCGCGAAATTGATGTCTTTCGCGTTGTGGCAGCCCCGACCACGCGGAGTTCGAATTTGGCGCGCCCCCCACTTTGTGCTGGATAGCAAATACGGCACATAAACAAGAGTAAATACCTCGTATGGCTATACCACCCCACCTTTAATATTTCATTGCCAACACGAGGGGACCGCATGCATATAATTACAGTAATCCTTTGTGGAGGAGACGCGGTGCTAACCCGCTTTTCCAAACACGCCTACTCACTCTGAAAATGCCCCGACGTCGCGGTCAACCTCGTGCTACCACTGGCAGTAGTACTACTAGTCCCTTGTAAGTCCGTACGCCGCCGACTTTGAGATACAGATGCAACGTGGTACCCCTCGCTCCAGTCCCCAGCCGCCCGTGTTGCTGGTCCCCGTCACGCTCAGAGTGCCTCATAGTCCCTGGTAAGTCCATATGCCGAATTTGAGGCCGACAAACACATGACATCCTTCGCTCCAGGTCGGCGGTGTTCTTGCTCCACGCCGCGGTCGAAGCGCCGTTTGTGGTGCTGACGTTCTTCTTTTATCCATTCATGCAGATGACAGATACAGCGGTAGTGTTTCTCAAGGTACGCGGCCCCACTCTTTCCCGCTCACTTGGATGGACACACGTCTCCGTGTGCGGTACAGTTGTACACCAGCATCGTCGCTGCGACATGTATCGCCTCCGTGCTCGTCTTCCCTCACCAAGGTGGGTGTCCCCACGGGGGGACGTGATCTGGACAAATGACGCTACATAAATGTGTTTTACAGAGTATTACCCCGGGAAACGGGCGCTCGCGATCGCGCTATGCATCTACCACAGCATCGCGTCTTTGATCCTCTTTCGAGCTCCCCAGTTCATCCCACATCCGTTTGGCACGTGGCTCGACCCGTGGGTGTCTACCCCCCCCCCCTTCTCTCTTCTCAATCCCTTGGACGGAATTTGATGACTGACTTGTTGAATCGACGCGCGACGGGACGGCAGTTTGGGGATGACACCCGAAAATATCTGGGCCATGTTTCACGGCGCGCTGGGAATCATGATGGCCATCTGGTGGGAGTCGACGTTGCAGGATGCGAATATGTTTTGGGGGGCGGGTCCAGATGTAGCGTAGGATAGGTGAGAAAAGGAGGGGAAAGGAGTGTGGGCCGGTCCTTGCTCTCTTTCTCTTTTTGTGCTTTCTTTTTGCGTCATTTGTTTTTTGTTGTAGGTGATTCCTGGTCCTGAAACTACTCAGAGTCTGAGAACCGCGTGGACGCTACTGTCCGCACTAATGAGCGATACTCGTACTGAAAAACTTCAGCCGTTTTCAGCATAGTCGGTGGTGCCGTGAAAAGAATGCGGTGTCCATGAATGTCGGACGTTTGAAAGTCAACGACAGCGCCGCGAAGAATCATCGATCATCGAATAGGAGCGCGTAACGCGATGCGATTGACGCGCTTAGTAGATAATCCAGTGACCAGTCAGATCTATGTAAGACTTGGTTTCAGCATCTAAACGGCATCGGTCGAATCCGAGGGTGTGGACATAGAGAAAAGATGGTATTCACATTTCAATCAAGTATACCTATTCGCAAAACATCCAAAGAGGAAAAAAAATCTCGGAAGAGATCGACAAAAAAAAAAAGAGTGGGACGTCTTCGATCGTCCGTAATGTACCTCTAACAAACTATCGCAAAATGGGGAAAAAAAAAGTGGAAGAGAGAGGAGCAAGACACCTAACGTGCCTCGTGTCGATATACTGTGGACAGTGTGATCCATCGTCTAAGGTGAGATGAAGAAGAAGAAAAAGACGAGCATCGGGAAAGCGAGCAAGGGGCAGGAGGGTGGAAGCGGTAGACTATAGGATCACGGTCGTATCGTATCCAAAAGAGAAATAGTTGAGGAGACAGAAATGGAACATCAGAGACAGCATAAAGAGCAAACGCGAGCATCAGCCTCCAGCTCCGGCTCTTGTTTCCCAAACACGCTTCATGTCGTTCTTGATAATCAATCATGCCGTGATGCAAGTTATATCCCAGGAGCATGGCATGCGGTAAGCGCTGTCAGTAGGGTAAAAGGGAGAGTAGAAAGCAGGAGAAAAGAGGAAAGAGTAGAGTGGACCAGAAGAAAGTAGATTAAAAATGGGACATGCAACGCCCAACCTGAGCCCAAATTCTCAAGACGGACACGGACGCAGGGGACTCATGCCAGCATCCCGCCAAGCCATCCAAGCATCTTGAACAGGCCCCACAGACATCCCCCAGCGATAATCGGTAAACTCAGATTGTCGTCCACCCCACCCAGATCTACCACCCACGTGACCAATCCTGTCAGTCGACACAGCATATATGGAGCAATACAACACGCACCGAGAGCCTCTGCGATGCCGGTCACGAGTCCAGTAACGACACCGATCGTGAGCAAGCCTACCCATCCCGCGAATATTGACGGGGACCCGGGTCCTCCGCGAGCACCCTCGATGAAATTGCGCGAGACCCCATCCTGCCACGTCCACGTCAAGCCGTGGAGTCTCGCCGGTGCGAGCAACGTCCAGAATCCCGTGGCGATAGCCGCACCTGTGAGCGTGGCGGCGGTGAATCCTGCCAGACTCTTGCGTGGTGCGAGTGGGAAGATGCCAAAGAGGCGCTTGGGGAGGGGGGGTGTACGGCTGCCGTAGAGCCGGCCAAAAGTGGACGCGGCTGTGTCAGCCCAGGAAAGGCTGTGCGAATATCGAGGATCAACGACGGGGTGAGACGGGGAGGGAGGGGAAGACGGCATACATGAGTATAGAGACGACGGCAATGTCGAGGGGGAGCGCAATGAGGACGCCAGTGACGCCAAGCATATACCATATGACACCATTCGAGGATTTCTGCACGGACCATCGATCATAAGTGTTAGAGAGCCATACCAAGGCACATGCACACACCTTTTCGCTATCGCGCATAAAGATGCCGACGCATTTCTCGAAGGCGTACTCTAATGAAGGGTAACGCAGTCGGAGGATCTCTATGGGTATCAACACACCCAGAGCAGAGCTCAGCGCGATGATGACGAGGTGAGGGTCCCCATTCGAAGCGTAGAGGTATACCGTAACGAAACCTGATCGAAGCCCCCTCTATCAGCCACCCACGCACAGGGGGAAGAGTCACACGCCCAAGAGTACATACCGATCGACGAATGCAAAGTCTTGCGCGGAACCTCCCAGTCGATCGCGGTCACATTCGGCTTATGAACGCCGTTTGGTGGTGATGCGGTGCCATTGGGGGTTGAGTTGGTGCGACCATGCTTGGACTTGCGTTTGGGAGAGAGGGAGGTGGATGTACGGGTGTCGGCTTCTTCGACGAGTTCTTCGATGGTGGATTCGCCGGCGCGGTGCTGAGAGCCCTGGTTTGCGGCATGTTTGCGTCTGTGGGCTCTCTTGGCGGGCATGCCACCAGGAAGGGGAGCCGGGGAGGGTGTGGTGGACGGCGAGGAGAACAAATTTTTTGGGGAGGATGAGCGACGGGGTATGGAGGGTGTGCGGGAGCGGGAGGAGGCGCGTCGTGGCTGGTCGTGAGCGAGGCCGAGCGAAAAGGCGTCGTTGGCGGGGAGGGTCATCACTGCGCTAGTTCAACACACAATCGTGGCTGTGTAAAGATGAACACGCCAGCACCGACACTCAGACGACCACTTGCGGCGTGCTCTATAATAATATTACAGAAATATCGACTCTACAGTGAACCCTGATACGTGATAATACGGATATCAGCGTTGTTTGGTTTTGAGAGACTATCCATGTTTCGGAGCATTAAAACGAAGGCCGGGTAGGAGGAAAGAGCCTCGTCAATCGTAGTTATAACTCCGAGAAGATCACAAACATGTTCTACAAAAAATGCTCATATTCTGTGCATGGCGTCAACCCAGTCTCCTACCAAGAAGGTTTGACGATACGCACCAATTGGACCATTCGAGAAAGGGAACAAACACGCTGTCGATGGTGAGCTATCGCAAAATTATACCGCGGGGATTTCCGGGGATTTTCGGATGTTTGCGCGACTGTGGTGCTTCCTGTGTTCAGGTCAGATCAAGGGGATGGAGTGGGATGCCGACGTTGTGACGAGTATTCCGCTGATTTTGCCAGCGAGAAGTCAAACAACACCTTCCTCCTTTACGATAGCCAGCTGAGCCAAGGCGGCAACTATGATATCGTGTCTCCGACTCATTGCAACGTAACAACTGCTCGGGGTCACTTTGTATTCCAGTTGGAGGCGGCCGGCGAGGCTGTTGTCACCCCATTTGTCGTAACACGCTAGCGTCGGCACCCTACTCCATCGCCTTGACCTAACTTGGCCAGGACTCAGGACGAATTGAACAGCCTTAAAGATCGCTTCTATGATACAACATCATGATCCGACTCCAAGATTGAGTCGTGGAGCCGCAACAGGTTCCCAAAAAAAGATCGCCATGCACCGAACGCATCACTCATGATTGCAAACAAGGTAAAGATCTGAACGTAAAATAGCGCATGTGCGATTCCGGCCACTGACCGGTTCGAAATATTTAGCCTCCCTGGACTTTTGCGCCGGTCCATTCATACTGTCAACAAGAGCCGAATATGATCTCGCGCGTAATCATCATAGGGGATGCTCAACATGAGGCACGACTGAACCGAACACGACCCACCATCCTCGAGCTATAAAACCCATCTCGACGTGCATAGGCTGGCATTGAGCTCCATCGCTCATCTCCCCCTACTTCGTTTTTCGTACCACCATGATCAACATCTACTATGGCCCCGTCGTCAATCCACAGACGTTGACAAGCTATCTCGCCCTCCCTCGGTGCTTGATCG
>JBBPRF010000210.1:0-39898 GCA_038092875.1 Lanmaoa pseudosensibilis
GCCCATCAAGGAGTTTACCTCAAAAACCTTGAACGTCCTGTCAGAGTCACCCATCTTCTATGCTCAGGCGATGCAGAAACAGACAAGATCAAGTATGCCGAAAAGTTCAACAAACGCAAAGAAGCTCACATACATCTCGTTTGGGAGGAATGGTTCTGGGACTCGCTCGAATTCGGTGGTGCGTCTTGTCTTGATTTCTGACATGACACATCCGCAGATGCGCTTTTAAAAGGTAGGTTCGATGAAAGAAAGTATCAAGTAAGTCGACCGAGACCAGAACGAAAGTCCCTCCACGAGAGTGAGTCATTCCTTACTAGTCCCTATTCGTAATTCTAGAGTGTGTTGTTACCCAGTTCCTATATCGGCGCTTCCTGTCCAAAGCTCTGCCCCAGGCTCTCACCCGAATTCCGCTATACCCGTAGACGGTGTCAGTCAGCCAAACCGGTTGAAGCCCGTTGTTCCTACTGGTGGTTTCACTGTCATAAACAACCTGGCAATCGACGGTGAAGAGGAAGAATTAGCTATCATCAACAAGCCAGTCCCCGCTGTGACCCTTCAACTCTGGCAAAGTCTTCTCAAGCCTCGCGGATTCGAACTCGACGGTGGGAAACTCGTCCGAAGTCCATCAAAGTCGCAAGCCACGCGATCCCCGCTTTCGACGCCGACGCGACCACAGGCCCGGCCAAACCCGGTGAATCGCAACGGAACTGCAGTCGAACATGGGAAGGAAAAGGAGAAAGAGAGTGTCATATCATCGTTTAGACGCGCAAAGTCATTTGCTCCCGGCCCTGTGAAAGAACCCGCTGTTCGACAGCCATTTCGACGGAATACGACATGTCCCTCGGTTTGCCCCGATGAGGCGGAAGGGAGGGGTCTATATGACATGGTTCAACCAGAAGCAGACTCGGCCATGTCGACTCTCTTCGCTGGGTACACCTTTCGTCTTCTTGGTGAAGCACGCTGTCCAAACGTTCGATTTGCAATCGAGAATGGCGGTGGTATCGTGACGGACGATGATACTGAAGAACCAAGTTTCATTATCGTGAGGTTGATAAGGTACGTTCCTAGTGTCCAGCCAACGGTCGCCCTCTTAGTTTAAGCATGGACATTGATACGTTGGTGGTGTGTCGTGATAGCGGAAGCAAGCTCTATCGGGACGAATTTGACGACTACGCACGAACCAAGTACAGGACGGAATGCTGGCTCGAACATTCCGTATTCCACGAACGAATATGTGAACCAGACGAAAACGTATCCTTCACACCACTTAAGGTCACGATGCCGGTGCTCGGTATGTCCACGTTGACCGCGTTCTCCAACTACTCACAGACATTGCGCACGGATATAGACGCGGAAAAGATCAATCTGAGCTTGTCTGGTCTAGATCAGTCCGAGCTGTGTTGGATTCGACGTCTCGTCAGGGCGGTCGGTTCGTGTTCTTTTCTTTATTTCATCACTCGAGTTAGTTACCATCACGCTTGTGTAGGGATAACCCTTGAACCGACATTCTCTCGCCGGTCGACGTACCTTCTTTGCCCCAGTGGAGTGGGCGCCAAGTTTGACAAGGCGTTGGAGTGGCGGATTCCGGTCGTTTCTTTGGCTTGGTTGGAACATATTGCGAGGATGGGCACTATTCCACATGTGGACGAATACCTCGTTGATGGATCTCATGTGGGAGCATTTGTCGACGGAGACGATGGTTTCGGGTACGCTCAGGATCTCGACCCGGCTCCCGAGATCAGGAGAGACAAGGGAAAGGGGAAAGAAAAGGAAGTAGACTACCAAATGATGGATATCACAAACGGTAACGCCATCCACGGTCCTCTTTCTCGCTGACTTATTCTCCTTTCCCCTCAGACAGTCCGACCAACCAACCCATGTTCGTCAAGAACGCAGCCCTCCTCCAAGATGCTCCCTCGCGGAACTGGGAACCGGACGTTCGACAACACCACCGTGGCAAGACGTTGGAACCAAAGTCCCCCGCGCGCCACGGGCTATTTGGCAAGCCGAGATTTCTAACGCACGACTCCGTAGCCCAGGGACACCACCCCATGACGTCCTCTCCGCACGCCCCGCCTCCACAAAGTAGCTCTCCGCCTGTCGCCGAGGCCGAGCTACCTCTTCCTGATCCCACCCTTCCCACACTTTCAGCCCTCGTGCCTTCAGTCACACCCGCGCGCCAACCCTCTCGTTCGATTCACGATGTCGACGCTCAACCCCAAGTCCAAGTCCAAGTCCAACGATCCCCAGTTCGAACACAAGCCCCAATTCCATCCTCGACATCACCCTCACCGATGAAACTCCCCCCATCGAGTTCGATTCCCGACGCGTTCGTCGCGTCCTCCTCGCCTGTACGTCTCCCAGACACGGACGCCATCACGAAAGCGCTCCACGAGAGCCTGACGTCTCTCCTCGGCAAACGGCCCATCGCGGAGGAAGACGAGGTGATGAGAGGGGCGGGTGGGGGAGGTGTTGCGGGCGGGCTGAAGAAGGGGAAGCGGGTGCGGCCGGGCGGACCGTCCAATGTACGTGTCTTTCGTGTTTTTTTTTTTTTTTTTTTTTGGAGGGGGCCAATGACTCGTATGCTCATCGTCGTTTCTTTGTTGTTACGTGCCTGGTGTTTTCCTGCGGTACAATAGATCGCATCCCGAGACGCGTCTCGCGAGAACTTCAACACCTCGCCTCATCGTCCCGTCGTTCGTCCGCCAGCACCGCCTGCACCGCCAGCAGCACCACCAGACATCGACATGAGCTTTCTCGACGGGCTAGGGATGGGCGGGCTACGCTCGACAGAGGAGAGCACGAGAGTGACGTACGAGGATCCAGGTCAGGCAGAGGAGAAACGACGGCTGTTGAGGATGTTGGGCGGGGACGATGTAGAGGTTGGGACGAGGATCCGGCCTGGGACGGGTTATAGTGGGGTCGCTGCAGGAGCTGGCGACGCGGGTAGGACACGACGGACCAAACGCGCCAGGGTGGCTGGATTTTAAAACAAAATACTAGGAGAAGCGGGGACGTGTTGTAGGAGGTGGTATGATATCTTGTAGGGGATGTATATTCATATTTTTGAATTTTCTTTTTTGTCAGTACTGTATTGTTGTTTTGATCCTTTTTGACGTCCGGGGCCCATTTCTCGTGGTTAGTCGATCCGGCTTGTCCGACCCAATGAGCACAAAAAAAAAACGTGTTGCGCTACATGTCAGACATCTCTGAATCTCTATTACAACCGGTCCTCAATCCTACCACCCTCGTCCCCCTTGACCCTCACCGGTAACCCCGCAAACTTTGTCCGCATCGCCTCGTACTTTCTCCTCTGCGCCACCGACACGCTCGGCCCAACCTTGTCCACCGCGCGCACGAAATCCGCCCCCGTGACCACCACCTTTGGTCCCACTTTTCCATGACCACGTCCCCGCCCACCCTCGCCCTCGCCCTCGCCCTCCATCTCCTCAAGCGACCCCAACACCCGCCTCAAAGCAACCACCCCCGCCTCCCTCACCACGGCCGCCAAATCCGCCCCACTATACCCCTCACACCCCTCCCTCACCAACCTCTCCGCACCCTCTCTCACGTCCTCCCCATCCCCATCCCCATCCCCATCCCCATCCCCATCCCCACCCTCAGTCGCCACCGGTACCCTCTTCATCAACGTCCGCAGAATCTCAACGCGTTCCAGAGCACTCGGGAGATCGACATACAACAGCTTGTCTAACCGCCCGGGACGGACCATCGCTGGATCAATCATGTCAGGGCGGTTCGTCGCACCGATGACGTAGACTGATTTACGCCCGTCGAGCCCGTCGAGTTCGGTGAGGAGGGTATTGACGACGCGTGCGGACGAGTCGGACTGGTTTTGGAAAACGAAGATGAGAATGGTATGAGCAAGGGAACCACGGGGACGACGGACGGGTGTAAACGGAAGAAAAGAAGAAAAAGGAAGACGTACCAGACTGTCGTCACGTCTCGGTACCAAGGCATCGAGCTCGTCGAAAAAGACGACACATGGCGACGAAGCGCGTGCCCGCGAAAATACCTGTCTGACCGCTCTCTCACTCTCACCGACATACTAACCCAATCACACATCAGCCAAGCCCCCCACCCACCCAAACAAACGAAACTAACCTTGTTCAACAACTCCGGTCCCTTCACGCTAATGAAATTCGCCCTCGACTCGTTGGCCACCGCTTTCGCAAGCAACGTCTTACCACACCCAGGAGGACCCCAGAGCAAGACGCCACATGCGGCCTCGATCCCCACCGCGCTAAACAACTCGGGTCGTCGGATTGGCTGGACGATCGCCATCTGGAGCTCTTCCCGTATGCCATGCAGCGCACCAACGTCAGACCACGTAACATCCGGGACCGTCGCGAAACCCTCTCGTTTCGATGAGGGCTGGACTTGGGCGAGTGCGTCGCGGAAATCGGAGGAGGTGATGCAGAGAGGTGCGAGTTGGGATTCTGTCAACGCGGACGGGTGTGCATTCAGAAAGTGTGCGATGGAGCTCGAGGAGAATTGGCTGACGAGAGATGCAAACGGTCGAGTAGGGTATGAAGGTGGGGGTGCTTCCGTCGTTGGCGTGTGAGGTGTCGAATCGATGACCATTAGGGTATCGCTGCCCTCGGTTGTCGTTTCTAGGGCTTCCGGTAGAACCAGAGTCCCCTCAGAGAGTTCTTTAAATATTCGTTTTACGGCGATAACGCCGGCTGCTCCTGTCAATGCCGACAGATCTGCACCGACATATCCTGGGGTTGCTTTTGCGAGAGATGCATAATCGAAATCACCCTCGAGTCGAAGTTTGGCGCATAGCACGCGAAGTATCCTATGTTTGCACACATAAGGAAATGGGCCTGACAAGGGAGCGAGTGCTGGGGAAAACGGACTTATTCCTAGCGTCCTCGTTCGGTACACCCATGCTTATTTCGTGATCAAATCGACCAGCACGACGTAGTGCAGCATCCAGGGAGTCTGGGCGATTCGTAGCACCGATGACGACCACGGGCTTATTTTCCGTCTTTTCCCAAGACATGTCTTTTTAGAACGTTTTAGCCATGGATTTCTGAAAAACATTGGGGGCAGAGGGGACACCGACCGTCCATGCATGTCAAGAACTGAGCCACGATCCGTCGCTCCATCTCCCTCTGTGCGCTCTCCCGTTTCGGGGTGATGGCGTCGATTTCGTCGATGAACAAAAGGCATGGTGCGACGCGCTGCGCGGGCCAGCTTAGTAGAGTATTGACCCACGATACTGCTACAGCCTACCTTTGCTTCCTCGAAAGTATCTCTCAGCGTCTTTTCCGACTCGCCCGACATCCCAGACACAATCGACGGTGCCGATATACCAATAAAAGGCACGCCAAGCTCCTACATCACGACACACCACCCAGAAAAAACATCAGCACACACATACGTCTTTTCAAACGATCAAACAGTTTGGATTTACCCCAGCAATCGCATTCGCCAGCAGTGTCTTGCCACACCCTGGCGGACCGTGCAACAACACCCCACGTGGAGGCTGCACCCCTGTATGCAGGTAAATCTCGGGATGGCACAGCGGCATGGCGACGAGCTCGAGCATCTTTTCGACGCAGGACTCGACCCCGCCGAGGTCGGACAGGCGAGTCGAAGGCGGGGCGTATGTCTTGGATGGAACGCCCCCACCCCCACCGGAAGTCGCGGTCGCGGTCGTGCGGGGTCGCTTGGTCCCATCGTTATCCCCCACACCACGGCGCAACTTGCGTTTCGAAGACGGAGGGCGGGCGTCCGTAGGCGCGGATTGCGGGTCGGGCTGTACGCCCGTCGATGGCCCGGCTTCTGCGAGCTCGAGCTCTTCTGCGGGCGGCACCGCTTTGGCGGGTTCGTTAGCTTGAGTGGGATGTGGTTGAGATGACACCGTCACCCCTGGCGGCGGAGTCGTCGGTTGCGGGGACACGGTAGCGTTGAGGTTCAGTTTGGCTTTTCGATGGGCGGACCAGAGACCCTGCATGGATCTGTTGAGTGCGTTGGAGCCCTATCTGAGCGTATCGCGGTCATGAATGGATTTCGGTTGAGTGCAAGATGAAATGACACGTACATCCATCATGGCCTTTGAATGTCTGTGAACTTGAATATCATACAAGACTCGAACCTCGAAAAAATTGCACAGCCGCAGGCTCGGACCGAAATGAGCTGATATTGTGCATTCTAGTTCTACTCGAAATGTGTGTTACATTCCTTCAAACGCGCGCAGACTTGGACAATCTGCTCATCGCCAACATTGGCAACCGAAAAACGGATCCATCTATCCCATCCCTCTTCAGACAGACCCAACGCCCGCCTCTCCGTCTCGGCCGCCTCACTGTAGAAAAATTGCGCAGGAAGAACGACAACACCCAGATCCTTCGCCAAGCGCTCACAAAACGTGATCGAGGACATGTTCTGGAAAGGGTGTTTTACGAACGCATAATAGCCTCCCTGGGAACCGATCGTCCACCCCGACGGAAGTGACTTGCGGAAGAGTTCCTGGCGGACCTTCAGTGCCTTGGCATTCGAGAGCATGGAAGACCGAAGCTCAGATAAGAGTGACGCGTTTGCGAGAGCCAGTTGCGGGGGTCGAGGAGCGCAAACCTGGATGCAGTCGAGCGTAGTCGTGATGTGCTTTAGAAGCTCTGGCGAGCCGACGACTGCGCCGAGACGGTGCCCAGGAATGGCATAGGATTTGGAGAACGAGAAGAGATGGATAAGGTTCGATCTCCAAGACCAGGATGGATGTAATATCTCAGTTTGCGTAGGGGAAAACAAGTTGTGTGGAGGAAAGTGCTCGACAAAGTCGCGATACGTCTCGTCAACCACGAGCGCTATATTATTCTCTCGCGCTAGTTCTGCAAATTGGGCTATGAGCGCAGGTGAGTAGATTGCACCGGTCTAATTCAGCAGGATGAGTCCGGGAGGGAGTTTAGAGGGGGTGAAAAACTGACAGGATTATTTGGCGTAACTAGCGCTATCACCTTCGTCTTGGACGTGATCAACTTCTTGCATTCATCAATCGAAGGCAAAAAGCCTCGATCGGACCGAGTATACAATGGAACGGGCTTGACACCGAGTAAATCAAGGCTCATACTACCATATGAAGGTCAGGTCGACGTATGGAGAGAAGATGAAAGACGTCGTACGAGTGGTTGAAGTACCTGCAGATCACACATAAGCAGGACGAGCGCACTAGAAATTGCTATAATTACCATGGTACGGGAAGGATCACCTCGTCTCCAGCGTCTGCGAGGCACATCACGGTTGCTATAAACGCCATGTTGCATCCAGCCGTGATAGCGATGTCTTCGGCTGTAATGTCTGCGCTTTGCCCGTATACCGTTTTCATTTCCTGAGCAAAGGCAGCGCGCATTTTTGGTTCGCCGAGAGCGGGGCCGTAGCCCAAACTGTGAAGAGACGAGGACGTCTTTGCTAGTGCGTCCAGCAACAGATCCGGTGGGGAATTTCCCGGGACACCCTGTGACATGTCAAGTAGCGGACGAGCGGGTGTGGACGGGTACGCCAAACCCCATGCCTTGGCGCGGGGTATGCTAAAATGGCGCTCAGAATCAGGTCAGGTTGGTAGAAAGAACAGGCACGCACGGCGGCTGGATGGTAGTGAGGAGACCGCGAGAGAGCCGAAAAGCAAGGCCAGGAAGCGACATTTTCAATCCTGATTGAATAAGAAGAAGAAAGCCTTCTGAAAGTTGCAGCCGCGGACCCCCGCACCGATGTCACCTTCTTTCATGGGTGCCAAATATAAGGAAAACCGGACAACCGCACTGAGTCCTATCAAGAAGCCCGAACAATCGTGCTCTCTCGGCACCATGCTTAGGGAATTGGGTACCTCGGCCGAAGCTCTTTGTGTCCGCTCACATTAGATACTGTCTCGTCACCGTCATAGATAATACAATCATGTTTATTGGTACATACTTAATGCCAAGATTAGTCCACTATAAGCACAGCAACAGGGTGAGATTAAGGTTATGCTGGGATTGAAATTCTTCACTGCCACTCGGATTTTTCCGTATGCATTACTGAAATCCACGAAGTCCCCAGTAGTAAGTCGCCTCTCACACGAACAGCGGTAGTGTGTACCATGATGGATTGCCAGGGCTTCCATAAAAGCATGAAACCTTTTCTTTGCAAATGACATCGGGAGGACTCAAATCACCCTAAAAAAATGCATTGGGAGTCTGGAGAACATGTACGATGATATTTTGTATATCGCGTCCAGTGTCATTACCAACATCAAACAGACTTTAAGATACAGTGCAAGTAGTGGATCGTGCCAAAGTTGCTAACTGAGGCCCGAACACTAGGACTACACGACAACAAAAAAGTTAGCTGAGCTAGCTAGACGTCTGTCCATCCAAAGCGACTCGTGGAGCCCGATAACCCGCCAAAGGCTCAGAATCATACCTACTAGAAACATGAATTGGGGTGAGAATGGGAGAGCCTCCGCACTAACTCATGTGGTCATGATGTATCCGGTAGTGATGCTTGGTAGGCAGAGCATGGGGGAGATGCAGTCCGCCAAGGTTGATGTGAAATGAGGCCGCATGGAACAGAAACAAGCTGGCGATATTGCCCGAATTTGATTACGTTCGCGGTGGTAGTGCGCACTGGCAGTGTGACACACTCCTGGGGTCCGAGGTTCGGGATCGACCAGCTTCTCTCTCCGAGTCTTCTTCGAATTCCTGCTCGTACACAATACGTGAGTTTATACTACTGAGTATCCGATCGTGTCCGAGGTGTTACAGTTCCAGATACATATGTGGGTAAGAGCTCTTGGAAAGGGTGTTGGTCCCCTCCTTCTGGAGCCCCCCCTTCCGAACTTTCCTCCTTCTTCACCCGCCCTCTCTCGGGCTTGTCCTCGTGTCCTGCATGTGCACGTTCGCAAGTATGAGAACTAAAGACATACCTCTGGACAAGGCAGAGCTCCTGTCAATGATACTGGAAGCGTTATTGTATGGTAAAATCCATCAACGATTAATCGTGGGCGGAGCATACTGAACATTTGTGGTACAAGGCTTCTCGCTGTCGATGTTCGGAGGAACGATCTGGGCATTGTCGTCTCAACGGTCCACTCACCAGATAAACCGTAAGATGCTTACGGTGTCATGCTTGTTGCTGCTGTTTAGCACGCTCGTGCGTATTTCTTGTTATTCTGGATAAACATCGGACAGAGATTCATTCCTTGGGGGTACAGCACCTCGTGATCGGTATCATAAGAATTATGGAGGGTTTCGTGTTGTTCCGAGATACCTTCCCAGGAGGTCCTGCTGGGTATTTTTCAGACATCTCGCACTGGACGTTCGTAAGCAAGAACTACTTGTATACTGCACAGACGCTCATAGGGGACGGTGTCATTGTGGGCTTTCGTTGCGTTCGGATCAATGGGATCTGCTAACCTCATTCCAGCTCTACCGCTGTTATGCTGTATGGCAATCTAAACTCGTCATGATTTTGCCTACACTACTTTGGTTTGCCGTTTTCAGTCCGTTTTCCGAAATTTTTTGGGTAGACTGAAATCATTAACGACCATTCTGAAGTAACTGGATTCGCGAGTCCGGATACTGAATCACATGTGGCGCAACCTGTGGTCTTTGATGGGTGCCTCTCGCGATGGATGATGATATTTTGGGCATCGACATTGATGACCAACCTATTGACGACCCGTACGTACTCGCACTTTCAAGATGTACGTTGAAGAGCGCTTCTCAATTTCTTTCCTGTACCAGTTCTGTTGGCTTACCGTATCTGGTCTGTCGGCCAGAAGACCACGAGTTCGTTTGACCACCGAAAGTCCCAACTGCGGTCCATTCTACACATCGTTATCGATGCCGGCGCAATTTACTCATTCACCCTTCTCGCGGCGCTGATTTGTTTCGTCACTCAATCCAACGGTCAAGACGTCATTCTAGACATGGTCAGTCATCATGTCTCGCTCATCAATGAGAACAGTCCCAGTGAAAATGTTACAGATTACGCCAATCATCTCCATCACGTTTTACATGGTCATTATCCGTGTCGGCTTGGCTAGTCGGGCGAACCACCCGACGAATACGCTCCCAGCCGGATATGCGTCCACTGGAGGCATCCTCCATGGGGACCGAATGAGCAGAATTCAGGTCCACGTTGAGGTCGATGCCACCAATGATCAACGCTTATCAATGGCTCAGGCGACTCTCATGGGTATCCAGAACCACCGTCAGAGCGATATTCGGTTCGACGACATCGCAGAGGTGGTGTGACCCTCGTTTGTCAATGTACAAAGACGGGCTCGTTTTTCCATGTCCGGGACTGTTTGGGATGTGCGCCACACGAAACATCTAGCAGTAACCGCATCTTCACTTATATATCAGGGTTCGTCGCAGGCTTGGCACTGCTGGAGATCTCGGATACCCTAAACATTAAAGTCTCTTAAGCATTATTACTCTTGTTGTTGCTCTTTATCAGCTTTCTGTAGTACTTGAGCATTATTATTCCTGTCGAGTCCTTTTGAGGAACGAAAAAGGCGAGTTCAAGTTGAAGTACTAGTCCGGGAGTTCGAAACCCGAGTCTACTCTACGTGTCATCTAGTTGTTTATTTGACAAGTATACATTTTGCTTTTTCGGTCCATTCCCCGAGCACATTACCGGTAACAGTCTCGTGAACACAGAGATTGACACGTCGGAATACTCTATCTAGTGTTGCCACTCTTCTCTTGCTTCGGACGATGCTCACTTTTTGTCGGCTTTCTCTCTGATTTGCGGACTCCGGCTCCAACGATCTTTACAGGCTGGACTCCATGATTGGCTTGCTGTCGCTGAAGATTTCGGAATCGGGGAAAAAGGCCGACGTGAATCCGTGTCTAACCGGGAGGTGTCATATCGAACTGGTTTGGTGCCTGCCCAATTTATCGATACGCTGGCCGAGTGTAATTAATTGGCTAGTCGACTCCGAAAGGCGGACTTGAAGATGGAAGGTGATGTGAATCACCGACGACTCCAAGGCAAATCGCGAAAAAAAAGGCAGTCACGTTGACACATTTTGGGCATATAAAAGACCAGCAGGACTCGAATCATACTCAAAAATGACTCGGGAGTCTCGAGAACATGCACGCTACTTCGTACATTACCCTCAGTGTCATTACCAACCTCAATTTATCCGAAATGCCTGCTGGTGGCCACGAGGTCGAGCAGCAGCATAGATATGCAGACTGACTGGAAGCACACATAGAAATGTAGTGGGTCCAGTGGACTTGCTGCGAGGGTGTGAGGATATGAGGGATGGATTGAGATGCAGTGCAAATGGGGTGGATCGTGCCGAAGTTGCTAATCGAGGACTCACGATGAAATTAGCCGTGAACGCTAGTAGGACCAACACGACAACAAAATATTTTAGCTGGGCCAGCCAGACTATCCATCCAAAGTGACTCGTGGACCCGATAACGTGCCGAAGGCTCAGAATTGGCATACCTACTAGATGTGGCATGAGTGGAGTGTGAGCGGGCGACTCCGGGGCGCCGAGCCTGAGCCTCCGCACCAATTCCTGTGGTCATGATGTATCCAGTAAAGGCACTTAGTAGGCAAGGAATTGGGACGCGCGAACATGACGCTGCCAATGTCGATGTAAAATAAGATCGCATGGAACAGAGACAAGCTGGCGATATTGCCCGAATCTGATTCCATGGTCTAAAGCATCCGAGCGATAGTGCTTCAAGTTGTCGGCTAACAACCCCACACTGGTTGATCATACGCCCTCTCTCCCAGTTTCAGATTAGCACGCGCCACTAGGGTCCGAGGTTCGGGATGCCCGTTTCCTTCTCTTCTTCCAATTCCTGCTCTCGGGCACAACACGTGAGCTTATACTGAGTATCCGATCATGTCCGAGGTGTCGCAACTTCCGGATACATATGTGGGTAAGGGCTCTTGGAAAGGGTGTTGGTCCCCTCCTTCCTCCTCCTGGAGCCCTTCCCTCGGATCTTTCCTTCTTCTCCACCCGTTCTGTCTCGAGCTTGCCTCGTGTCTTGCATATGCACGTCCGCAAGCATGAGTACTAAAGACATCCCTGTGGACAAGGCAGAGCTCCTGTCAATGTTACTGGAAGTGTTGTTGTATGGTAAGATCCATCAACGATCAATCGTGGGCGGAGCATACTGAACATTTGTGGTCCAAGGCTTCTCGTTGGCGATGTTCGGAGGAACGATCTGGGCACTGTCGTCTCAACGGTCCACTCACCAGATAAACCGTAAGATGCTTACGGTGTCATGCTTGTTGCTGCTGTTTAGCACGCTGGTGCATATTTTTCTTGTTATTCTGGATAAACATCGGACAGAGATTCATTCCTTGGGGATATACAGCACCTCGTGATCGATATCATAAGGACCATAGAGGGTTTCATATTGTTCCGGGACACCTTCCCAGGAGGTCCTGCTGGGTATTTTTCGGACATCTCGCACTGGACGTTCGTAAGCAAGAACTACGTGTATACTGCGCAGACGCTCATAGGGGACGGTGTCATTGTGGGCTTTCGCTGCGTTCAGATCAATGCCATCCGCTAATCTCATTCCAGCTCTACCGTTGTTATGCTGTATGGCAATCTAAACTCGTCATGATTTTGCCTGCGCTACTTTGGTGTGCCGTTTGCGGTAGGTGTTCCGCAACGTTTTGGGTGGACTGAAATCATTAACGACCACTCTGAAGTAACTGGATTCGCGACTCCAGATACCGAATCACATGTGGTGCAACACGTGGTCTTTGATGGGAACCTCTCGCGATGGATCATAGCGTTTTGGGCATCGACGTTGATGACCAACCTATTGACGACCCGTACGTCCTCGCGCTTTGATGTACGTTGAAGAGCGCTTCTCAACTTCTCTCTCTCCTCTACTAGTTCTGTTGGCTTACCGTATCTGGTGTGTTGGCCAGAAGGCCACGAGTTCGTTTGACCACCGAAAGTCCCAACTGCAGCCCATTTTACACGTCGTTATCGATGCTGGCGCGATTTACTCTCTCACCCTTCTCGCGGCGTTGATTTGCTTCGTGAATCGATCCAACGGTCAATACGTGATTCTAGGCATGGTCAGTCATCATACTTCGCTTGCTAATGAAAATAGTCTCAGTGAAAACGTTATCGCTAACTGCCAGATCACACCGATCATCTCCATTACGTTTTACATGGTCATTATCCGTGTCGGCTTGGCTAATCGGGCGAACCACACGACAAATACGCTCCCGGTCGGATATACGTCCACTGGCTGCATCCTCCCTGGGGACCGAAGGAGCAGGATACAAGTGCATACGGAGAACAACGCCGACAATGGTCAACGCTTATCGATGGTTCAGGCGACTCCTATGGGTATCCAGAACTACCGTCAAAGTGGTATTCGGTTCGACGACATCGCAGAGGTGGTATGACTTCATTTGTCAACGTACAAAGACGGGCTCGTTTCTCCATGCTTGGGACTTCCTGGGATGTGTGGCACGCGAATTATTTGCCTCTTCATTTATCAGTGTTCGCCGCAAGCTTAGCGCTGCTGAAGATACCCTAAACGTTTAAGTGGTTTAAGCGTCATTATTCACGTTATGTTCTCTTTATCAGCTTTCTGTAGTATCATGTCGCACTATACTTAAAGCCCGAAGATGTGTCCGTAATACCAATTGGCTATAAAGGATGGTAGAATGGTGTGTTCGGTGATCCACGCTCACTGATCTTCTTTTCCATGTGATGGAGGTCCGAGTCACCAGATTATTGCGGCGGAAGTCCACGCTAACGTTTGAATCGAGGTTGAAATCTCCGCAGCATTCTCCAATCATCGTCAGCCCCATAACAGAGGAAGCGGCGCCTCGACGATCCTGAAGACATTAGATAGGGACGCGGCGAATGGGTCCTAATCAGCAGCTGATGATGTTTGACAATTGGAATTGAGGCACTGCATGCTTAGTCAGCAGCCCCAGAAGCCCGTACACGTATAACCGCCGCTTGTTCACCACAACGACCAGTCAAATCGGCACAGCGCCATAGTCTCTGCCGCTTCAACGTAATCCTCGTTCCGGAGCTTCCTCAAAGGTGAGGCTCACCGCTTTGTTAGGTTCTCTAAAGGTTAGGAGCACAGGAGTCGGGGACTTGAGTTACTGCTACCGTTACAACTTACTGTGTCCTGAGGGCAAGGTTATACTAACGTCCTTAGTATAATCTTGTCTTCAGGAGGTAATGTCTAATCGGGAGCGGATATGGAGACACGGCGACATATCGACATACATAGAGTTGATACAGTACTCTTTGGGGTACATACCAGTCTCTTTTGTCCAGCCGATCTCTTATCTTCTAGTTCTGCTCACGGTGCTCTCCTCAACCCGAGCGCGGGACGATGGTCTCGCAAGTCCGGTCACTTCAATCAGGGGTTTCTCAAACATGCAAAGCGAGAGCGAGGGGGTGTACATTACTAGTCCGGTGACCAGACCGTATCTATGTAGTTTACATCGCCCCTGAGTCAAGTAACCCCACGCCTACTGATGACGGTATCATTCCCGCTGGCGTCCAAGGTGCCGACGAGACAATAAATCAACCAATTCACAATGATATCATCTACCTCATATCATACGAACTTGAACCTGACCGGAAAGAAAGCGTCCTTCCCTAGTAAATGAACGGCACGAACTTGTACTTCACCCTCCGCGCCCAATCCTCCCACTCCTTCCCAAATCTTTCTGACAAATACCGATCCTCGTCCGCCGACCGACAAAAGACCGTGACGACCGCCGCCGCCTTGATCAAACACCATCCCGTCACCACCGCTCTGACCCACCGCACGCTCAACATACCCGACATCTGCAACCACGACCCAGGGCCGCCATACATCATCCCCGACCCGAAAATACACATCAATAGACCCGTATAGCCCGGATGACGAACCACGGCATATGGACCGGTCGTGACGAGCTTGTGATCTTTGCGGATGCATTGCTCGAACGTAAGGTATGGACCGAGGGTGCGGTAACATCGGATACGGATGATCCCACTCGCTATGACGAGTGACGCGCAGAGGACGAACGGGACGGTCGGTTTACTGGCTTCGACGGGCCCGAGCGCATTTAGGACTGCCGAAATGGTGCCAGACGACGACGGCGCGTCCTGCAGCGAACCAATAATGACCAGTGACTCTGCCAAGGTGGCTAGCCATATTGTGCCCTAGCCGGATAAGTGAGTACTTCATAGTCGCAGGTCACGGTCACTTCGAGGAAAGAGAGACCTTTAGGAATGTGTTGCTCGGTAGGTAAGCGTATCTCCATATCCGCTCCCGATAAGACGTCAGTATTATCTTGTCTTCTGATTCCGGGAAAGACGGGCGGTCGAGGACTATATGATACGATATCGATGACAAGAACAGCAGAGGCACCTTGAACAACGACATGGCGGTGGTAACAGAGAGCCTGAGGAAGGGAAGGGGGACATTGTCAGTTTTGTAACGCTTACTCTCATATAGGGTTGTGAGCGGGCTACCCTCATTTGGGTTAAATGTATGTGAGTATGGTGTCATGGTAGATCGTTAATATTTGACGGGCTTTACTGACGCACGTCGCAAAACATGCTTGCCTAGGCTCGCTTACATTCCGTAGCACGACATGTTTACGTGAATACTCGGTGCTGAGTACGAAGTAATGAGTCATGTTGGGGGTGAAAGCCACTCAGCGAATCAAAGGCAAAGTCCGTGTGAACTAGATGACCCCCAGTTTGCGTACCCCCCTGCCTGTCACACGACCGAAGTTGGAGACGAAGAGAGCCCTGACAAGGCGATTCATCTCACGTCCGGGATGCAGTTCCGAAGCTCGTTCTGTCATTGGGACGATATGGGCGGTGCACGATGGTGAGACGAACAAGATCACCTCGATGTTCTACGACAACATCAAAGACGAGTCTGGTTGTCTGGATCATACCCGCGCAGCATTCACATACAAAACGATGCACACAACGGTGGATATTCCATTTGATCAACGCATTTTTATATACATCTCGGTGCCTAGTTTTATATCCTCATCCGCTATCTTGCTCCGTCTTGCTTTATCTTGCCTTGCTTATACTCGCTGTCTGTAACTGCTATCGTATTTCAAGAGTCGTGATGCTCATCACTATTAGCCACAACTTTCATACATTGGCAAGAGATTTGGCGTGAACATACACATGAACGATGCACACGAGCTACATAACCACTACGTTCACCACACCAACCTCCACATCTTAGGATGTTGTATCCATGGATTCCTCCCTACCCTGTGAGACACCTAATTCCGCCCCAGCGCTAGCCGTCTGAGGGCCATGATCAATATTGGCACGATCTACACTCTGCATAAAAAGTATGTGATCACCAAAATTCCTCCGGACATAATTAATGACTTACAGTGAACCGGAAGTCCATCTTCTCAGGCCAAATAGCGACGTGTCCGACCGGCAAGTTGCGCATTTGAGGGTACTTTCCTTTGTTTGTTTGACCCCTCGTTCCCATGTCGCCATACTGCAATTTACCATCATAGGTGTTTGCGACATTCTTGATTCTTTCTTCATCACGACCAATGAATAGTAACTTCCATTCCAGGCCCTTCAAGGTCTCGCTTGATTTCGTCCATACCTTATCCACACCTACTTGAGGGCTGCGGTGAGTCCTGCCGAGCGTCATTTGGAATAAAAGGACATAATGTGTGGTGACCAAGGCTCCATCGATCCCCTCAAAATCCTTCTGCTGCGGGCGCCAGTAGAAGGGGGGGCTATGAAGCAAATCATCAACGTTGCTACATATTTCGGACCGGTGGGGGAGGGTGAATGTCTCTGGACACTCAGCACCTTCCTCATGCCAGTGGATCAACATATGATTGCCACCCTCAGCCAGGAAATGATGCATAAGCTTTTCGAATAGCCACCCTGCTGCCGAGCGGGTTTCAGGGTTCACAGACATCATATTGAAAAATTCAATTTTCTTGGTAACGTCCACTGTGAGGACCGCGTCGCCTAAAATGTTGGTGATCCAATCGGTAGGAGGATACACGATCATGCGATGTCGAGATACAACATTGTCCTCCTTGCGAGGTACTGTGAAGAAAATGCTGGATGCGCCTATGAAACGGGTATTATCGCCCAGCCTGACCGCTGCTAAAGCTAAGCTGATGTTTTGGGCGGCTTCTGCGGCATAACTCCTTGTCACATCTTCAAGGCTTTCCTCCTCGTATGGATCTCGACAGAGCCGCAGTAACGTGCGAGGAACACGTCCCCATTTGACTGCAAAACTATTCATTTTCTCGACGTCGTACCCAATAATGCGGCTAAGCACGGTGTGTCCTCAGCTAAGTGTGCGGCGAAGCACAAGGCCACGTACGCGAGATCCTTGATCTCTTCGTCGGATGGGAGGTCCATGAAATATCGCTTCACTCCTGTTTCCTTTGTCCAGTCTTTCCAGCGTTTCTCAGCAGGGGAAGTTGTCTGGAAGACCCGAACACCAGCAGTACCTCTGAAAGCGGACGTAGGGATCGTGACATCACTATTGGAGTCGGAGAAGGCCCATATGCCAGGATAGGCTTTGAGGGGGTGGTTCTTTAAACCATCATAGGGGATGACGCCGTTTTCCGAAAAGAGCACGTATGCACCATCGCGGTTGCGCGAGTTAAGCTGAACGGCCACTGCCTGCTTCATTCGAAGCCGTTCGACGACAGCATACGCGATAAACATTGACTTGCCTGTGGCTCGTGATCAGCAATCATGCATCGAGCCATGTCAAGTGTGATACCAACGCCCGGCTGTCCAGTAATACAGGCACCCCTCCAGTAGCGAGTGTTTTGTCTGTTAAACTCGATCATTGCGTGGCGATACTCTTCGAGCACTAAGAGCTTGTCCGTTTCTACTAAGGTGGCGCAAAAGGATTGCAGTGCTGTGAGATGATTCTTGAAGTCGAGATACTCCACGATGCGGGATTGATGGAGAAGTGTCTCCTTGAAGATGGAATCGTCGCCCCAAACATCGTGCCTAAAATCTTCCAGCAAGGCAAGGTCGTACTCTGTTGCATTGGACATGTGCATGAGGGGTATCCCTGGCCCCTTGGGGACAGGTTTCGCATCGCAGTAATTGTGGCTGAAGCGGAGTGTGACGTTGTCACGTTTGCACCGAGTCCCTGAGTGGGTAAAGTCCCAATGTCAGTTCGGAGGAGACTGTCGAATACAACGGATAGCTAGGAAATATATAGCGTCGGGCCAGCCTTATCGTGTGCCTATCGGTTCCTGTCTCTGCGTCGCAACCATCTACAGCTGACATTCTTGTCCATCCGCCTGCTCGCCCATCACATGGTCCTCCTGGTCCGTAACCCCTTCGGCATCCACGTCTGTGACAGACCACTGGCACAAAGGAATGTGATATAGCACATTGAGACATACAGTCTGACCGTACATCAAATACTCGCAAACGAACAGGAGAAAGGAAAATGGGCTTCTCTGTAAGTATCATCACCAGGTTCCCTCTTTCAAGCCAACCATGATACATTAATAGCGAACGTGAGTATCAAGTCTAGGTCCTAACGCTGCAGGGACAAGCAAAGGGGTGTAATAAGTCCATCAAGGCATACTATCATAAATATGTGACGGGTGCTCGGCGTTCAGTTATCCAACAGGTACACATACCCACTACACGATCTCGACATCGGCAACCCAATTCCCGCCAATCGTACTGCGAAATCTGACAAGATGAAGCTGCATTAGCTGCACGCCCAACGAATCCGATCTCGAATTTAGGCCCTGATGAAGCGCGATATTGAAAAAGCCAACTTCGTTCGGTAACAGTCTTTCCGCCTCCACTTTCTAACAAAGACAAAACAGAGGGTGGCACATTGAGCAGACGAAGCCAAAGTTTACTTTAATTGCGCGGAAAGACACGTGGGATGTGGAGAGACGTACCCTGAAGAAACGAGCATACGCCATTGTGATTTGCAGTCCAAGGTTGAATCGCGTCAACGGTCTGCCATTGTTTGCAACGGTGCGAATCGTGGACCGTTCTGGCTTATACCCGGGCCACTAGAGATGGTTAGTTAGCGTCAACGTCAACGACATCCTCGTCCACGTTTCATTTTCACTCACCGCGATAATAAAATTCAGGTCCCTCCCCCTGAATCTACTAAGGACGATACCCTCCGAGCCTTGCAGGAAATCCATCTTCAGTCCATAAATGTCAGTCAAGGAAAGTCCTGTTTTACAACGACGTAAACGCCCTCAATTAATTCGCGCTGACATCTTGAGCCAGTATCAGAAACGTACCTGTCGAAGCACGCTCTCGATCCCAATTTCTAAACTCGATCACGACTTGCCGTCCGTCCGGGGTCAGGCCTGCACCGCACACCGGTACCGGAACCGCTGCAAGACCGTTAGGACGTGGCCATTTAGCAATCAAGCCCGATGAACCGATAGACGCAACGGCGTTCCGTGGGTATTGCTGGAGAACCTCCAGCTGTACCTTCAGCACGCCATTGGGGTCTGTCCAGTCGGGCTCATCGCGCCTCACGATGTAGAACTTCTCCAATAGCTCGCCCGGGGTCTGTGTAGTGGGTGCGGGGATCGAGTCGTGGTAGGAATATCCTGGCGGAAGAGGCGCGTGGAGTTCTGAGGGGTGGACGGTGATGGGTGGAGACCAGAAACTCAAACGATCTACAGGCATGGGGACGAAGAGGAAGGTGGAAAACGACTAGGAGGTGATTAGAAATGTCTCATTGAGCTTGCCAATTCGTGTCGAAGACCGAGGTCCTTATGTCCCGAGTACACCGTCCAAGCACCGACCACGACCATGTATCTACAAAGGAGATGGTCAATAGAAAGCTCAAAGCTGAATGTGGGCAAGAGAGGTCCATTGTGTAGTGTGGACCACGAAGAGACCTTGTGGTATTCTGGAAGGATTGTAACGGCGATCGCAGTGGTCCAAGCACGAAATTAACAGTCGCAAGATCGCCAAGCGCACCAGCATCACACTGCCATCACCCGTGTTTGGTCAAAGGCGGTGCCGCAAGCCAGGAGAATGGCGATATTGTTCTCAGTGGACCAATTACGATAACCACAGAGACCAAGTTGGTGTAACAATATAGAATATAGAATATCCGATCCAAGCTCAAGTACCAATGTCCTCGTAATGCATAATAGGGAGAAACAAACTTGCTGGTGATGATGATAACGACTCACGGGTCTCTCAAGACATCGAAACAGCTCTTATTTCAGCCATCCACTCCCCACGACTCGTATTCCTCACTGTGATAAGATGCAGCTGGTCAAATTTGATTTCAGGAGACGACGACCCTGGAGGTGATGAAGAAATCGCGTAGGGTCCACGTTGGGCGGGGGGTACGGATCGTGACGTTATCTGCTACACCACAGGGAACTGGCGTGAGACCGGGTACGCTTCGAACGCAGAAACGGGGCAAGGTACGTACATAGAAGAATTCGGCAAATGCAAGGGAAACCTCGTAACCCAATTCAGCACGGGTTATCGGCTCACCGCCCGTGCCGAAAGCGGATATCACCTTCGCGAACGGAGGATAATGGGGCCACTATAGTTAATAGGGGATAAGATGTCGAGTATTACCCTTAGAGTAAAGGACGCACGAGTATGTTGAGCCGCAGATCGGTAAGGCCCAATCCATCGAGCACACGCTGATGGGGATTTTTGAGGCCGGACACATTGCCATGCAAGAGGTCCGACATTGGTATCCCTGAGTCAAATCTCTCAAGTACGCGGGGTCAAATTCGCATACGATAACATACCTTCTATTTGAACACCAATACCCCAATCAGAACCTTGGAAATCAACAACGAGGCCAGTGCCGCTCAGCTGGTTGTCCACGGCGAGCAGCGGAATCTGTAGGACGCCGTCCAACTGTGGTCTGGTCGGCAGAGGATACGTGAGTACCGAAGTATGTTGAGGGTGCCCACGTGGTGTTCCATTCTGCAATGAATGTATCGAACCCGATTTGGGTTGTGACCATACTGACGAAGAGTGTATATTTCCAAATATCTCATCTAGCGGCCGATGGTCTGTACATGTAATCTTGTCGCTGGATGAAGGAATGTATTGATCCGAGTGGTCTGTAGACTCATCCATGTAATATATCTTCGTGGGTCCTGTGGGATCCGAATGAACAGCACCTCGTGGACCGACGGGGGTGCCTTTCCGTTGGGGACGTAAACCGTGACCAGTCGTGAAGTCTAGTGGGGGACGGGCCTGCGTTATCCTGCTAGGATCTGAACGCATGTACCCTTCCCCAGGATGGGTTTGGTCTTGCGTTGATTGATTAATATTTTGTATCGGCACGTGATGGGAAGATCCTTGTGGTTGCTGAGATACATGGAGTCGTGCCGCGTTGGGAGTTCCAGGATAGCGGTAGTTCAGATGCTCGAAGAGATCCATAATGGCAAACAGGCAGTTGCAACGCAGCGAGAGCTGAATGCAAAGTAACACTGATGATACAGTCATTCCAAACAAGATGCAAACGTATATATACCTTCACGTCAGGACAAGTTTTCCGTGGCTTGACAAGTCACGACAGTCACCCTATATTGAATGAACGGCGACACAGGAACCGCTGAAGCAAGTTGAATCGAGGCGGTCGTCTGTGGCGCGCCTGCCGAAAGGACGCGACAGATCAATGAACACAGCGCGGGGAAACCGAAGGGAGAAAGGCGATTGCAAATGATCTGGAATGATTCGACTATAACCACGAGGCTGAGGTCGCCGAATGGCTTGAGCGGGGCGGAGGAACGTAAATGGAGTGAAACAAGCCAACTGCGCGGTGACTGCTGTGTGGATGAAGTGGGTGGAGTGCGAGGAGCGGGCTTGAGGGTGCGCCCGTTTCACGATTTGCTCCTGGCTGATTGGCATGCTATACTGGAGTGCTTCAGGTAAGTGGAACTAAGTCGGCGAGCCATCCCTGGCGCGCTGGCGGATCGCTCCAGCCAATCGCACGCGCGTGACCCACCAAACATTTGGTAACGGAACCCAAACGTCAAGATCCCCTATGTAACCGAAAGTTGCACTGTGTAAACGGTGCAACTTGGCGTCGCGTCCATTTACGGCCGTCCGTCACGCGTGCACATTGACCATGCGAATCGAGACGTCGCGTTGGGCTTTAACTCAGTGCGTCGTAGGTAGAGGTGTCATGGACTTTTTTTTTCAACGTAAAGAACGGTATGAGCGACGCAAAGAGTCGGGTAAGCCGCGAATGCAAGTTCAAGTTGAATTGTGTTGGCAAATGCACCGTGCGACATAATATACGGCGAGTTCAAATTTCCGTTTATGTCGATTTTGAACCCTGAGAGTAAGGCTCTAACTCGGACCTAAAATTTAACATCCTCCCGCATTAGGGTTAGTAGCTGTCTACTATGTAGTGGGCGCCATGGTTCTTAAGTTACGCGTCAGGCGGCTGGCAAAATTGATCACCCGCATCAAGTAGTACATGCAAGTTTTAGGTGCGAATATATCCGAATCCTGCCATGCTCCGTTCACAATGAACCGAAACGTTCTGATCTCGTTCCAGGGTGATGATGGATTTGCTGTCAGACATGTAGATTCGAGACAAATAAAGGGTTGGGCGCATCATGCACCCGCGAAAATGCAGTTAATGGCACCAATCGATTAGCCCATCTTAGATCGTTTATCCCAACGAGAAGAAACGAACAGATAGATATCCATCCACGTCGGATTATCCCTCGGGTTACTCGAGGCGCTGGTGTTCAAACTTGCACCTCTCTTGCATGCCTCCCGAGCTAACTTGCAAGGCGCCCTGGCCAACCTTCCCTTTTCTTCGATGAAAAGTCCCTGACTAGCACGTGATTTCGGGTCTCCACGAACAGAGCTTTCCATCAAATGAATGACGAATTGTTCACGATGTTTTGCCCATTCATGAAACAGTTTCGTCTCCGAGCGAGCCCGATCAACGCCATATTGATAAACAGTTTTTGCCAGCGTGTGACCTTGGGTGAGTACCACACCAATCACCCCTGTCTTGATGTCGCGAAAGCTGTATTAACCACAAAGTACCAGACTCCATAGCAACTTCGTTCACACTATTGACAGACTCTTGACAACCTACCACTCCACCCATGTACATCGCCGGACTCAACCTCCAGATCTCCTCCACTCAGGTGCTCGAAGCACTTGTTGTTTTCAGCGCAGCCGACTTCTTCAGACACATGAGAGGCAGTATGAAAACCGTCGCTGTCCACGCTGAATCAAAAGGCGGGCGTGTGAGAGCGGAAACCATGCCCATCCTTGGCCGGATCATCACCCCCATCCACGCACTGGCCAGCTTTGTCCCACCAGCGGTCTATATTGGCGCACTCGTGCTCAACAAGTTTTGACAGCCAGAATGGATGTCACAATTCGCACTTTCAGACGAGATCGCTGGTGTGCGATTGGACCCTGCGTGGATGGGTGTACTGAGAGCGGGTGCTTGTGTGGCCGGGCTTGCGCTGAAAAACCTAATGGACAGTGCATTCCATCACTTGGGAGAACAGTGGCACTCCTTCGGAGTGCGTATACCTTTCTCAATGACCAAGTCTCCGCCCGATTGACTTTCCCCTTGTAGCGTCGTGAGCGGCCTCGGCTTGTTCAGACAGGTCCATATGCATGGGTCCGTCACCCATTGTACACGTGAGTCCTTGTTTGATTCATGGAAAGAATCATGCATTAATATCTGATGCGACATAGCACGGTTCTCTTGCAGGAAGCAGTATGGTCCGTCATGTTCTGGTCCTACATACCACTAGTCGCGCTCGGGATCACCGCAGCTGCGTTCGCAGTCAAGATCCCCATCGAGGTACGCCTCGGGTTCCCTACTTGGTTTGCCTCCATTGACCTCCGACTCATGGAAAATGCAGGAAGACATGATTCAGCGGGACGAAGGAATGAAAGACGAATATGGAGCGTACAAGAAGAGAGTCTCGGCACGGATCATACCATACATTTGGTAATCCAGGTATTCCGAATCTGCAGCAGAGTCACCACTCAGGTCACCGTTGGACTAACCGCCGTTAACTCTGAGTCTGGACCTTGCTCTCACCATGAGCTATGTGTAACCCTATTGACTCGGAAAGATATTGCGTAGCGTAAGCGAAGACCGCACGCTGACACCATGCTTATCCGTGTATGTAAAGTCAACACGATGCTTTCATTTGAAGTACAGGACTCGAGGCTGTATCGACAAAACGCTGACAGGTGTTTTCCCTTTGAGTCCATGATCATGGAATCCCTCGCATGGTCCTCTCACAAAGCGAGACAATCAGTGCCCAATCGCAGCTTGATCCCTTTTCCTTGCGCTTTTCTTGTATTCGGGCTCGTTAATGATCGTTCCATAGCGCGTCACTTGTACCTGTCCAATGTCACCTGAGTCACGCCCCGTGACTCGATTCTACTGGCTACATTTCCAGTGCTTCGCGTCTTCCCAGCTACGCCCAATTAGTAGCCAAAATGTACCTGGCGTCGAGCATTCAAAGCCGATACAGGCGCAAGGACAAGATGGTTTATATACTCAGACCTCACACGACTCCTGGAACATTCGATAACATGTTCCGGTGTGTGTCTCTATTTCGAAGCAAGAGAGCAAAATGAGGATATAGAACTTGGGCACCGAGATGTATATAAAGAATGCGCTGATCAAATGGTATATCCACCAAATTTATCCATCGTCTTGTGCAACAGGTATAATCTTGTTCGTCTCACCGTCGTTCCCGGCCCACATCATCCCGATGACAGAACGAAGTCTAGCAAACTGCATCGAGGCGACGCGGGGTGAATCACTTCGTCCGGGCTCCCATCTCCAAAAGTGGCATGACAGGCAGACAGGTACGCAAATTGGTGGTTCTCCAGACGATGTACCGAATTGTGAACTTAGGTGTCCGTCGCGGAAAAGTAAAGGGCGACTCGAATGGCTGTTACCGGTTTGGGGAGACCATGGCGTGCAAGGTGAACCCATTGGTTCTTGCCAAGTTCTTCGGCGACTCTGGAAATGCAGGATTCGGGGACCCTCGATGCGAGTGAACGTTGCGGGACCATCAACATGCTGACTGTTTACCTTCGGTTGCAGAATCCGATGATCCGGGTCGTCTAGCATGAATGAAGGAGGTAAAGGCCAGCAGCGCGTAAGGGAAGAAGGGAGAACTCGGCGGTCGGGCACCATCAGATGCGTGATGGGGACAAGAATACGTAGTCTGGAGGAAGAAACAACCTCGCCCCCGAGTCCCCGCAAGATGAGGCCAACATCTCTTGTCAAGGTACGAAGCTTTGATGCCAAGTCTCGAACACCGATTTGACAATAGGACATGCACAGGATCCCTGCTCGGCTGAGATAACGAGCGCATCACAGTCATATTCACTCGCGTCCACGATGATGACGGGGTTCCCGCTGGAAGCCTGTTGGATCTCTGAGAAGAGCAAGGGCAGAAGGAAACGCGAGAGGCCGAGCAACTCACGGAAATCAGTCGCGACTCTCTGTATTTCGAGGTTGAGATGGCACAGCTGATCATGCCCGATCTGCACCAGGTGAATTGAGATCATTGTGGATGAGCAATGTAAACTCACCTGCCAACATCTTTCATGCGGGGCTAGATGCATGACATCGTTCAGTGGGGAACAGAGGGGAGTGAGCTGGCCCCAAAAGACGCCCCGTCCCTGTTCTACTAGTAGAAGCTCGACCACATTGGTAGGAGAGCAGTTGCAAAGACAAGCTGAGAACGCATCCATTGTGAGCGACCTGAGGCTTTTAATGAAAAGATGCTCAGGTAATGACGAAAGAGTAGCCAGATGTTGAATAAGTAATCGGAAAGACGTTTCCTATGCAAGAAACGTCGTGGGGTGATGATGATCTTCGGCTGCAACGGCTCATGCATTGGCGGCTGCCACATCATCTATGCAACGCCTGTGTCAACTCAACGTAGAGACGAAAGCACATTTCTAGGTCCCCCACCCCCACTTGGCTGTGAAAATCATGTATCCATTTTCTCGAGCTATACATATGTATCGAGCGGAGAGACCAAGTACAAGGGTCTTCAAAAGAAGCGGATTTCATGGGGTGTTTGTTCTGGTGGGCAAAAGTTCCACTGTTCCAGTTGCTTCCTGGCCAAGGCAGGAAGCTTGGTCGAGGTCCCGAGCTGTTTGTAACGATCCCAGGAGACGTCGACGATAGTTCATTCAGGATGCCCAGGTGGGCAAAAGTTCCAGTGCTTCTCGGTCGAGGGCAATAGCCGCGTCGAGGTCCTCCATTTCCCCGAGCTGATTGTAACGACCCCAGAGACGAATTTCGAGACCGAGTTAAAGAGACAGATCGCCTCGGAGTGGTCCTGTGGGTAAAGTCCCGGTGCTGAATGATCGAGGACGATCGCATCGTCGATGTAAATTTAATCGGTCCCACCACCTTGCCCAAACCGAAACTCGGCGACGAGGGAATTTGTCCGTAATAAATGCAACTGCCGCGAGTGGTAGACAGATCGTTTCAGTCATTCTCTGTACCGATAGATCTGAAGGAGACGAGTACCTTTTTGAATCCACGTGGGCTTGATTAAAACTGTGATTCTTGGTACCGGTGCTTGCGGAAACTCTCGGGTGTTGTGCGCGCGGACCAGAACCACTGGCAAAAAGGAAAGGATACGGTTGTTCCAAGGCCCAGTTGTTGTCACGACTCGGAGAACGACATCTTTGGGGCCATACCTTGAGCGAAGTTGAGATCCGGCTTGCGTCTATAAACACCTCCAAGGGAACGTTGATCACGGGAGCACGCGAGGTGACAACGTGTACGTGGCCCACAGCGACCCCATCGCCAGCAATAAAAAACGTCAAACTCAGCTTTCGGCATTGTACCGGCAGGTGACACAATTCGGATGAGCTCGTTCGACTTCGTAGTATTCTTTGTATACTGACGAAAGTAAATGGATGTGTGGACATGCATAATGATCAAGTAAGGAAGTGGGATATTCCGTAAAAGTGTTGACTGTCCATGTCCCCGCGACTGCCGCGTACACGATGGTATTCGACACTTTTCTTCTAAATCGCAATCTAATGATCACCACAAGATACATCAGATGGAGGGGGTAACGATATAGTATGTACCGGGATTGAAAAAAAAAGCCAGTGATTTTCCAAAAAAAAAAAGCAACGAAAGAAATCCAAAAAGTGACCTACGCTATGTGAGATCGAAAAAAGAGCCTATGAAGAACAAAAAAAAAGAGAGAGAAGAGGAAGCGACACAGCAGATGCAGATGCAGATGCAGAGAGAAGCTGCCTGTCGAGACAAAACGTCACGCCCGTTAAAGTGCCCAATGCTTGTTCAACAATGGTCCGGCGGGGTTGGGATTGGTCTTGATTGGTCCTCGCCAGGTTCTCGGTCAGTCCCCTCAAATATTGATGTGACGGTCTAGCCTCGCTTCGCCCGCTCTGGAAGCCCAGCGATCGGTCTCGACCCCGGCGACCCCATACCCACACCCCCACTCACACCAGTACGCTCAAAACCCTCCATCCCCTCCCCTTCCTCCATCTCATCCCTACCTTCATCACGATCCTTCCCCTTCAACCCCCCCTTGTTCACCTTGACACCCCTCGACCCCCTCTCTACCAACGCCCGCTTCGAACTAGCAGGTTCCAGCGTCTGCGACGGATATCGCTTAAACGAAGGCCGAAACACCTCGCCGTCACTCCCACTCCCACCAGTCCCCGTCCCATCGCTCGTCACGCTCGATGCGCGCGAACCGGGTTCGAATGTGAGGGAGGTGGATGAGCCAAAGGTGACCGAGTGTGAATGCGAGTGTCCGTGCGAGTGTGGGTGGGAACTCGAATGCAACCCAGACATGGACATGGAAGGTGGAATCGGCAACGAAATCGACGCACCCTGCATCGGCGGGGGCTTCACCACACCCGACACCGGTGTGTGTGCATGTGATAGGTGATGGTGGTGATGGTGAAGAGGATGCGAAGTAGGCACCGTAAACGCCTGGGCCAACGACGACGTCGAACTCGAACTCGATGGTCGACTGATCCCTTGCTGATCTGCTCGACCCATACCCCCAGCAGCAGATGAAGAAACACCGACGACCCCCATACCTGCCATCGGCGGACTCCCAGTCAAACTCGGCCGCGTCCCTCTCCGTCTCGGCACGAGGTTCAACTTGAGCGACGGATTCCGCGCATTCACAGCCGCCTCATAACTCCTCAAATCCTCTGGATTCCCATGCACCGTTACGCGCCCCCCACCCCCACCCACCTCACCATGCCCATTCCCATTCACCATCAACGGATGGTTTTTTTCCACCGTCGGCGTCACGCTCGGCAACGACGACACCCTCACGCGTCGTCGTTGACCTGAAGGTGACTGTGGCATTTGTGCAAGTGACAATGGCTGCGGCGTCAACAAATCGAGCGCTGCCGTCCCTGGACCGCTTAAAGGTGAGCGCATGTACGTTTTCCAAACATCCTTTAGCTCCCGCGTATCCGCCGCGTCCTTGGTCAACCTCGGCGTGGGCAACGCACTGAGGGACACCCCACGGTCGCGACCTTGGTGTAGATGGGGATGTTGCATGCGCGTCGGCATTGGCGTCACATTGGGCGAATGGGGCAATACACCCATACCGAGGTTGGAGAAGAACGGAACCCCATCAGAAGAAAGACCGGCGAGCACATTGGGATCGTCGATGGACATGAGACCAAAGGCAGAGGAGAAACCGCCTTCACCGACATGTGGTCGCTGTTGCGGAGGTGGCTGAGAAGGCTCGGACGAACCAGGAAAAGACGGGGGTTGAGACGTGGGTATCGAGCTACGGCGTTGATGCTGCAGAATATGCGCGTCGTGAGTTTGCCTATGCATCTCCTCCGAACGATCATCATACATCTCGCTCCCTGTGAGAGGAAGCTGCAAGTTCGAAGAGGTAGCGCTGGAAGGGACAGATTGCGAGGTCGCACTACTGCTGTCGCTAAAATCCAAAGACACCCTCCTGGGGCGGTAGGCAGAGCCAATGAGACTAGCACCGTAGAATTCAGGTGCAAACAAAGGCGGTTCCGAGGACGCGAGCGAGGGTGTCCTTGCTATGCCACCAAGTGGCTTGGTATCATCCATGGGGGGGTAAGTTCCAGTTTCACCCCAGGCAGGGTACCAATTACTCGAGGGTGGTTGATGTTGCTGGGTGGTGTACATACTCGGGAGCGTCGAGGGGGAGCCATTGGAAAGTATGGAAGGATCAGCACGTCGAAGGAATTCGGCCTGTGCACGGTATTTCGCAGCCATGTCTGTATCAGATGCCATGGAAAAGGGCAACTGGGACATGTCAGCAGCCGTCCAATTTGGAGCGTAAGCAGGGCCGGCAGGGTTAAAGGTAAACGGGGTATTGAAGATCTGGTCTGAACCCGGGGGGAAGGATCCGCAGCCGACAGGTGAGGCGGACGGCGGGGGGGCGAGGACGAAATCATCGGGATGAGGCGGCAACCGTGAAGACCCAACGGTAAGTGAGGACAAGGAGGAAGGGGACCGGGGGGCTTGGTGACCGGGACCGCTCGGAGCGGTTTGCCGGTGAAATTTGACATAGGTACAGCGACACTTGCGGGAAACGCATTTTGCTGCAAGATCCGGACGAAAGAGGCCACCCGGGCATGGAGAGAGAACAAAAAGGATTGGACCAACGATTATAAGCAAATGATGGCAGGAAATGGAGGTTACGTACAGCACGGGTTGGAACCGTCGCATGGGAGGCTGGACTGGACACATTGGTCACAGGCCTGCTTGGAGGTGGTCGCACGAGATGTGGCGGCAGAGCCTTTTCTGCGACCGCTGGGGGGGGCATTGTTGGGGAGAGGCTTTTCGTTGGCGTGGCATTTGTTGATATGGCGGGCGAGAAGGTCGCTAAGACAGAGGTGAATAGATTGAATGGACAAGTGGAGACTGGCGTGCCTTCTTGCAAATTGATCTCCACAGTATTGGCATTTGTACGGGCGATCACCCGTGTCTAGTTTGTGGTGGTGTGAGCGGACGGGTGGAGCGGGAGAGTGGAGACGTACGTGATCGCATGTGCCGCGCTACATGTTGAGGACGGGTAAACGTGGCTTGGCAGACTGGACATTTGTGGTCTCCGCCCATCGTGTGTCTCGTTGTCGGTGATGTTGTTGTCGTCGTTGTCGGCGATGCTCAACGAGCGGTCAGAGAGTCGCTCGCAGTTGGTGGATCCAAACCCGATGACACAACTTGTATATATTTACCTCTATCAATCAATCCAACCCCAGATCTCAGATATCGGCTTTTGCCGCTCCATGATGTCATAAATCCATTATCGCACAAATACACCAGTACTTGTCACATTCACTGGTGCGTTTCATTCCGGCCCTACCATGCCAATCGTTATCCAACCAAAATACCCCCCCTCCACCCTCTCACTCCCTCCCAGCAAAGAGAAAAGACAAGACAAAAAGCGGACATTTACCGAGGTTGTCAAGACAATGAGTGAGTGACGCCATCTAATTACGTCTGTTTACGCGAGATTGTGGCGGAAATCAATCCGCTGCAACACGCACGACTGACGTCAGAGACAAGGCCCAACAGCGCAGCATGCGTCATTATCACTCACCTGGGTGCAGCCACGGGTACGAAAACCTCTGCTTTCGCACTGCAGGCAGGGGTCAGCATCGCATGCAGGAGAAACGTGTCGTTTTCGCGTGTCCTTGCGTGTCGGAGCCTCCCCCACACTGGGATGAGCCCCGTTTCCGGGTATTAAATGCTCAAATAGACACCGCGAGTCAAAATGTCGAAGGAATGACGATAGAAGCCCAAAGTAAAAAAAAAGGCTGGGCAGACTATCCGAGCGTGTCCCCTTCATACAACGGAGGTCAGCGCATCCCGCAGCCCCCCCAGGCTGGGGAGCCCAGCTGATTTGCGGGACCATTCCCGTGTCAAGAGGGGCATGATCATGAGATCCGGGCCACGATCTCACGGAATCAACTTATCCGCAGCGGGGTCGCGCATTCCATTCATGAACTCCGCAGCAGTATGACCCGAATAGGTAAACACCTCCCGTTGCATGAGAAATGCAGCACGTTAAACAGAGCACACGACACACGGTGGATGGTCCCACGATGACGGGAACGTCGACGTACGCAGAGCTGCTGACCCCGTCGCTGGGGAAAATGAGTGACGTAATGGGGTTCGATCATGCCACCGGCGTCATCGATCTTCACCGCCGCATCGACACGAGAAAAGGGGACCAATCGGAGACGGCCAATCCGAGTCAATGGAGAAGCACTCACTGCCCTCCGATCCCGTCCGATAGTCACACGTCATCGAGAAAAACAAATAAAAACAAACATCACTCACGGTGTCAGATTGTCCACTCCAACATACCTCATGTCCACGGGGATGTAGTGCTTGTTCGGCAGTTTATATGTCGCCTGATCAACACCAGCATTCTCCGCAATCACCCGTTCCCCCATCTTGAACAGCGTCGCCTATTTCCCCATGACAGCGTGTGAGTCACCATTACAGCACATCCACGCACCTGCACACTCGCACTCTCGTCCGTCGCGAATATATCAAGCGTAGACGTCCTCGCACGTTCAGCAACGCCGAGCGCATCCCATACGGATCCCTTGGCCTCGCTAATGTTCTTGGGGATACCAAAGTCGAGCAGCTTCGGGTCAGTCGGAATAGGAATCGAGAGAGGCGCAAAGTGGTATTCGAGGTCGACAGAGGTGCTCAGAATGCGCTCCGAGACTTCGACGAGGGTCGTGTACTCGTCGCGGATGAATCCTTCGAATGCGGATCCAGTTGACTTGAGCACTGTAACATGAAAGTCAATGTCAGCAATCACGATAGTCGGGTTGTTTGACATACCCAACAAGTCAGCGATACCTGAGGTCACCTTTGCCTCCAAGGTCTTGCCATTGGTCTTTTCGAACTACAGACAGATAGAGGATCAGTACACAGACTCTGAGCAGCATGGACAGGAAGAAAGAGGGGTATATATGCGCAGAGCAACTGCGGCACCGCGTCGAGTTATATACGAAAAGGGACGATTCCACTTGGCTCCACGGGCTAGACCTGGGTCCATGTGGAGTCGACACTGATAAGTGCCAACACAATTTGCGTTCCGTCGGCCGTGCATTGCCGGCTCCACTCGGAATGCCGCCAGGTGATGCCGTGTTTCAGTCGACGCAACGACCCCCCAAAGGAACAGAAACGATCTCCCAAATCGAGACAGTGGCCAACTCACCGCGACCTGGACGACTCGCTTATCATCCCCATCCCGATGGAACGCGTGTGGATGCGGCTTATCCTGTCCACTCACGCTGATGCGGGACCAACGAAGCTGTTCGATGGTGATGAAGGCTTTCTGGAGATGCGCGTATTTGGAAAGGACGTGCGTGCCGAGGTGGAGCGCAAAATGTTCGGGGACCAGAATATAGTCCGACACTTTGGCCAGGTCTGGATCGTGCCGATGCGTTGGTGGTGAAACAACGAGGACAGAGGAGAGACGTACAATAGGTAATGTTCTTCACTGTCGATAGTTGATGACGGTGAGTCAGGGTGGGTATGCGAAAGGTAGCGGTAACGTACTGGAATCGGTGGCAACGACAACCGAGTTATCCGCCTTGGTGTATCTAATAGAACACGTAGAGTTCAACACATTGTCCGAGTCGTTATGCAGGACGGGGGCGAGCAACGCCGCCCACCTCGAGACCAATGAACGAATACTCACGAAGTATCGATATCACCCTCGACGAGCAAAGTGACATTATACTCCACAATGTAGTGCACGCCATCGCTCTCGCGCTTGACGCGGAAGACGCGCACCTTGTCTTTACCGTAGCGCGCGGTCGTGAGGGTGACTTCGGGGGTGGGGGTGGACATGACGGGCTGAGATTGAGGTCGAACGAAGTTGTTCGTCTAAGAGTGTCTAATATCGTAGATAAGATCTGAGTAGATCCGTCGGACCAGGTACATTCGGGCCGGAACCCATACTAGATTCGTTGATAAGAACTCGTTCTCTGCCAACGACTCCCTTCTCCCCTCCCGTGTTCGCGACAGCGCACCGTGCGGTCGATCTACTTGACCATTGGCCCATCAATGCCAAGGAGTTGGGCGCACGGGCCAAGGGGATGGGGAATAGCGAACAGGCCATTCACCCTCTCCACAGTCCCAAATCCACTGCACTTTCGCCATTGCGCGATTATCACACCTCTCATTCGATAAACCATGGCATGACCCGGCGGGAAGAGGAGCCGTGTCCTCTTGTCCCGGGCAAGGATAATACGCTCGTCCCCCGAGCTCGGCCTATGAGTACCAGAGTTCACGAGAAGGAAGCGACTAGCAGCATTGTGTTGATTTACTGGGAGCTGCCCTACATACTACTTCCACAATAATCGAGCATAGTGAAATAAGTATAGACTCGACCAGTGATGGGTGATGTCCAGTACTTGACACGACAGGACGTTGCAGGCGAGAAATATTTGACTCTCTGTTTGGATTGCGTAGTGGAATGAGCCTAGAAGGTGGAATGCCAGTGTCAGATATGAAGAGATACCAGTCACCGATGCATCATAGTTGAAACACAGCAATCTCGGCATCTTGTGGTACCGAAGCTCTGCTAGGGGCCCGAGTATCAACATTATGTCGAACAAGGAGCGATGACCGGCAGGGAGAAAAGCAAGGGTCAGCAAGTGAATACGGTCGTCGCATGGCACGCCAGAGTACATGGTCCTGAATATACATCTGGTTTCCGCTTGTCCTTTACTTGGGGCAGAGTGTGATAGGGCGTGATCATGTGCCTGTCATTCCAATCTAGGCCGGTCGAACGCGGAACAAAAATGCACGGTTCGTCCAAACGAAATATTTAACATGATCACATAACGCAACTACAAATCGAAACGTTTCAGCAACGAACAACGGCAACTGGGCAGCGTACGTACGACAGGGGTCGAATGCACGACCATTATGATGGTTTACTCGGGATCGCTGATCGGGAATAGGTCACTCCACGCAAAGGGGTAGGATGATATCCCCCCGCTAAACAAGGAGGGTAGAAATATTCCCGTCAGATCATCAACGCATTCTGATCGGAGTCAAGTCTGTGACTCGAGAATGCAAAACGTACATATCGAGCGCCTCTAGGAAGTACCCAAGGCTGTATACATATGCATGGAAGAGAAACACTGGTCAATGTCATCACTGTCGGAGAATCAAACGGACATACCCAGAGTAAACAGATCCAGGGACGAGGACGGTGATCTCGTTCTGCTGAATATCTGGGACTTCCCCGAGGTACGTCTGTTCACCCGGTAGATTCTTGATAGCGAGGGAGAACCCCCCGGCATCGTCGGGGTTCGATGTCCAGGTGAATGTGGCGTTATGGCCGACTACCACGTCCGTGGGGGTGTTGAAGGTGAATGCAGAGACTAGGGGGAGCGCGAGGGCAAACAGGCTAGTCAAAGGCAAGAGGAGGATGATCTGGTCAATGCGAGATCCAAAACGTGGGTGGGGAAGTCGTGCCATACCTGAGCTTGGCAAACATGTTAGGTCGTCGAGAGGGATGGGAGGTTGTCTGGGAAGCCACTGAGGACAACGAATTTGCTTAAATCCAAAGGAAAAATGGCTGAAACTTACGAACCTTTCGCGTATATTGCTTCGCTTGGCACCTCATTTCGCTTCCACAGAACTTGAAGCATGAATTTCGGCTCGGCTCGGTCAAAACGAAGTTGGCAAGGCTGCTGTCACCTCGGAATCTGCTTGGGCGCTACTAGTACAGTAGTCCACTTGCCGTAACATGCTAGCAGCTAGTAGGCCGCATCGGTACCTTTCGCTAAACCCCCACTCCGCCGTCTTGGCCTGACCTGACCTGCCAGTGAAGGCCTGAATTCTCATGAAGAATTGAGCAACCATATGTACGCTATCTCATAATGCATGGCAAGACATTGGGACGGACTCACACTCTACTATCAAAAGGCTAACCTGATGAAATAGTGTACTGTATGTACCTGCAAGCCTCTTGATGATACGCGTTGAACGTTCTTGACGGCTCGACTCAATTGCAGGCGATTCAAATCAAGGGCTGTTAGCCGAGTATTTCAGGCTGACTTTGGTCGAAAAACGAATGGAGGCTTCCCTCGCTAAGCGCAGCCCAACTTTTAGAAGCTCTGGACTGCAATTATGTGTGCTGCGTACTTGGCAGATGTTTTGATCGGGATGTCGACGAGGAGCAGCCATCGCGACCGTCATACACTCGTTCTGTGGGGTCGAACTCGGTTACCTCCACATAGTGCCCTTGCTCAGGCAAACCCACCAATCAGCGGCTAGTTTCCATGTCCCAGACAAAGGCGGTGTGGTGAGCTGGGTGTGAGAGTGCGCCAAAAATACGAGGTGGTCTATATCGTGCGAAGAAAGCACACCTGTTCGTTGACTCCCTGCATCGTTCCGCTACATTGTGTCGTCGACAATGACCGGTGCGTACTCACAGGATGGTGCTGCGATGGGTGCTGACAGTTGGACAAGAGCATTCCCCGCTCATCGACATCGACGTCAGTGACCGATTACAGGCAGTGATATTCTCAGCGAATGGCGAGTATCTCGTGAGCGGCCATAGCAAGGAGGTTCAAGTCTGGCGAGTCGAAGACGGCAAACAATTGGCGACGATGGCGACGGCGGGGAGTGTGTGGTGTTTCGCTGTGTCGAAGGACAACAGATGGATCGCAGCGGGGCGATGGTTGGGCGAGCTGATCCTGTGGGACGCAAAGACACGCGAAAAAATCTTGTCGCACTGGGAAAGTCGTGACATTAACGGAGTCGATTTCTCGCCCGACTCGACCAGACTCGTCGTTGCATCCGACAACTGCACAGCCTCCGTTTGGGACGTCGCCACGCGCCGACGGGTCGTCGGCCCGCTCCTCCACCAGAGTTTCGTGATTGCAGCAAAATACTCGCTGCAAGGTGACCGAATAGCGACAGCCACTCAAAGTTCCGTTCGAGTCTACGACAGCAACGATGGTCGCTTGCTGGTGAACATCATAGTAGATGTAATTCCGGTGTACAACACTGGTCTCGTCTGGTCAAATGATCAGCTCTTTGTCACATCCGGCGATAAAATCAAGCAATTCGAAGCATCCACTGGGTCACCAGTCTCGGAATGGCCAGTTCCCGACACTGACCGTTTCTCGTGCATTGCCCTGCCACCGCATGGAGAATTCATCGCATACTCTGCAGACCGTACTGTCACATTTTGGGACACGTCGACACACACCCAGCTCGGTCATATCCAACACCATCAAGACATACGTTCAATCGCGCTCTCACCAGACGGCTGGTTTCTTGCAATTGGTGGAGAGGGCGGAAAAATCACCGTCAAGAGTCTATCCCTCATCACAGTAAGTATCATGTATTGTTGGATCACGGCGTATCTGAACAGCTCTACTTACCTTCCTTCGATCGTGCTTCCAAATAGGATTCAATCCCATTGTCTCGTCTACACCCCACATTCCAGGAACTAGAGATTCATGTCGACGCCGCTGCACTCCATTGTTGGAAACATGGTCAGCTCGCGAGCGCGGAAGCATTCTTGACGCAAGCAATCACCGAGTCTCGAAATCCAAGTCATCATGTACTCGCTAGTCGAGCTCTCGTACGAGCCCATTCACGACACTGGGACGCAGCGATTGCCGATGCCGAAAAGGTCTTTGCTGCAATGCTCTCCCACACGCTTACACTGACGCCAATTTACACAAAGTCCATCAAAATTCAGCCATCCGTCATCGGCTACATTGCACAGAGTATATCTTTTGTCAAAAAGGGAGAAAGGCACGAAGCATATCAGGCGTGCGACATTGCGTTCGAACACCTCCATTCAACTCACATTAGCTTTCTCCTTCTTATCAAGGTGTGTCTCCCATGCACTCGAATTTGCTCCCCGCTCAGCTGCTCGTATCGTATAGGCTATCATCGTGTTTATGGCCGGCGAGCACGATGATGCGATATCGCGCGTAGACAATCTCATCGCTACGCTCCCTTTCAACTCAACATGTTATGTGGTCCAGGTACATCCATAACGTGCTAACACACGACAATATTACCACTGATGGTTCCAACAGGCATATATGCACCTTCTCCTTGGAAACTTGTGCATGGAGAGCAATAACTATCAGGGTGCGATACAGTCATTTGAGCGTGCACAAACCCAAATACGACACCACGGAGGTAGACCACTTCTGGCTATCTCGTTGGTAAGCTCTGTTCCGACAATTTTGAAATGTATCGAAAACGGTTCAACCGTCTTTGACAGATATCAGGATGGAGGTTTGATGATCTCCGCATCACGATTCAGCAGCGCCTTTGTGAAGCCTTGTATGCAGCGGGTCGCGCAAAGGATGCAGGAGAATCTCTTCTCGGGATGGTAAATGCCTTTCCCGAAGAAGTTTATACGAGTAAACCCATTACCAACTGGGTTTCTGGTGGGTCTGCTCTTCGGGTTTGTTCGCCAAGACATTACATTTACGTGACCGTTCTCTGCTAGAGTTCAAGCTGCGCTGCTACGAAAAACTTGTGCATTTTGGAGATGCAGCAGTAGATGCACGACGACATGACGAGGCGATTACTCAGTATTCAGTTGCAATCTCCCTCAATCCAGACTCTCCCCAAAACCTTTTCATCAAACGAAGTGAGGCACGGATGGTCACGGGGTTATGGGAGGATGCACTGAATGATGCGAACAAGGTGCGATCCATCGTCCCGTGCAAGTCCCTTCATGTTGAAGTGGAATCATCAGGCGATTTCACTTGATCTATCATCACCGTGGGGCTACAAGACAAAACATGCGACTTTACATGGGGCAGGGCGTTATGTTGATGCTTTGGAAACTTACGAGACGATGCTCTTAAAGATGGCCCAGTCCCCTGACCCAAATATTCGTGGTGAGTAATATCCTCGGCATTTAAAGATGATTTGTTGACATCATTTGATAGAACGTCGTAGCCAGTACATCAGCCCGTCAAGCACACGAGCGATGATTCGCAAGATTGTTCAGCGGACTATACGTCATTCGCCGCGCGTGCTGATCAACACATCCACCGGCCGCCTCCACGGCAAAGCTGAGCAGGCATCTGCATTTGAATCGCTGCCCAAGTTCAACGAACTTGTATCATCAATGACGACACGGATCGACCGTGGCCGCATCAAGCGCGAAGTAAGACGATACTTCCGATACGTGATGCTATCGCACAAATGGGAAGAGAACGAACCACTGTTCCACCAGGTCATACATACAACGGTGTATGACCTGGATAAATCTCCAACTCAGGAGAAGCTGCGCATGTTCTGCATTATAGCTGGCCATGCCGGATTCAAATGGGCATGGAGCGATACTTGCTGTATTAATAGGCAGGATAATTTCGTGCACCAGGAGGCATTGGTCACCATGTTCGAATGGTACCGTGGTTCGGCCATGACGATTGTCTTCCTCCGAGGTGTCCACATTTGTGCGCAGCTGGGTGAGCTTGTGAAGAGCATTTGGAACACGCGCGCATGGACGCTCCAGGAATATGTTGCCGCAAAGGTCATCTGCTTCTATACAGAGGACTGGGTTCCGTATCTGGACCTCGCAATATCGAACCACAAAGAGTCACCGGAAATCCTCTCGGAGATGGAGCAAGCCACCGGAGTGTCCGCACAGCAAATGATGGCACTTCGTCCGGGACTAAGCAGCATTCGAGAGAAGCTGCGTCTAGTTTCGACCCGGCAGACGACGCTGCTAGAAGATGCGGCATACTCGTTGTTTGGCATTTTCTCGCTCACTGGTGTACCTGCGATATATGGTGAAGGGGAGCGTGCGCTAGGACGTCTATTGGCGCACATTCTCGCCCGCTCCGGAGACACGAGCATCCTTGCGTGGAGTGGACAGTCCAGCAGTTACAATAGCTGCCTGCCTGCTCGTATCACGGTATACAACCAGCCGGCAACGTCACATCTCCCGCTGCCCTTCGAGGATGCCGAGATGGAACATATGGTCACGGCGTTGCGCACTTCCTCACTCGATATTGACTTGGCCCTGAGGCTATACGACCGCCTCAGCGAGCTCCCCATACCTCGATTTGCAGCGAATCGGATGAAACTTTCATGTATCGCCTTCAAACTCCCACCTCTTTCGCCATATCGAACACGTCCGGATCGTGTTTATCGTGCAGATACTCTCGCCTTTGGAGTAGTGGAAATCAAGACGAGAGAGGATCTATCTCGGCTGAGTTCTCTGTATCTCGTCCATCCCTGGCTGGATACTCTCCTTGACCGTGAAGGTATGCAGAGCGGCGAGTTCGCGGAGGATTTGGCCGACTTCGCAGAGTCATCTTCTCTGGGCACAGATGATGAAGATACATCGGACACAGACATCAATGACGAAAAAATTGACGACGATTCCTCGTCGCTTCCTGGACCAGCATTGCCTGCTCCTGTGCCAGTGGATAGAGAGACGGAAGCATTACGGCTCATCGCCCGCCTTAGACAGCCATTCGGTGCACTCTTGCTCACGCTGACGTTGACGGGACGCGCGGCGAAGTGCAGGCGAGTCGCGGCCGATAGCGTAATTACTGTGCAGATTCGAGAGAACGTACCCTTGGATGAGGTTCTCGACAACGTACGCATACTGGACGTTTTGTAGTTCATCTCAGACGATAGTACAGCAATCCTCCGCAAGTGAGACAGCCAGATCTCAGGACAGATAAGATAGGGAATTACAAATATATTGTAAACTCGGGAAGTGCCGCTCTTGCGGCCAAAACCTTGCTTGAAAAGATAATCTGACGATTTGATTGTGTGTACAGACGAGTCAAGGCAACAAGACATGGTAAGACTGGGATAGAGAAGTAGTTAAGATACAGTGGCCTAGCGAGAACCAGTCC
>JBBPRF010000211.1:0-39844 GCA_038092875.1 Lanmaoa pseudosensibilis
CTGTGTTTGTATCACCAAACAACAGCAAATAACCTCTTGTATGGTTGAGATCCAGTATCTTACAGCAAAAGTCCAAAAATTGTTACAATGGTGTTTCTGTTTTAAAACTGTTATATCTCAGTGGCCCCTGGGCTGAATCACATGACCCAGGGATTGGTTTGTAGCCATGGATTTGTACTCCATTTGGTCCCAACAAAGTGAAGTGGGATTCCCACGGGTGGTTGTGGGGCGCTTTGTGCCCCAGTTTGAGGTTAGTTATTGTAATGCTTTTTGGAGTCACTGTAAGTTGATCCTTACTCAACTTCCTTGTCCTTAAAAACTCCTTACTCTTGTAGGCTAGCAGACATTGGTCTCTTTGTAAGTATTGCCCGACTAGTGCTACTCCATAGAAGTACCTCTGTTCTCGCACACTTTGCGTAACAATGGGTGGTTTTTCTTCTTCTGGGATAGCAGTGGGGGGACACAAGGTGTACATGGGTGCTGGGACCCTCGATATGGAAAGCTGTCTTCTGACTCATAGGGCAGCGGCATGCCCAGTGGCAAGGTGGGCTTCCTATTTGCAGGCATTAATAACATAGGCAACATTTTCAGTGAGGGGTCTAACCCAGGTGGTGAGGTCAAGGAGGTAATAGTCTATGTTGACCAGGAAAGGGATCATATTCAACTGGTACATGGTAATATATAGTTGGCTTTGGATATCATGGGCATCATCAAGAATAAGCTAGTTGGCTAGTTTCTGTTCAGCATGGGTGGAGGGATGTTCTGTGAAGAGAATAATGGTCTTGTTTTGTAGGTAGGCACAATGAAGTGCCTGAAGAGGGGAGCTGAGCTCGAGGTAGTGGTCAAGGTGAGCAACAACATGGGAATTATGTAACTGCTAAGTGAGGGTGAGGATATCTTCACCAGTGGGGTAGTTGTCATGGAGGTGCTGCACGAAACGGGGAACATCTACAAATGTGACAGCATCTGGGATAGTAGTCATAGAGACTGGTGTAAGAGGGACAGGAGCAGGTAAAGAAGGTTGCTCAGCAGGTAAAGACTTGGAAATAAGATCCAAGAGTGTACAAGAGGTAGGAATTCTATAGTTGCTTGGAGACAGGCTGCAAGGGTGCATGGGATTATCAAGGGTTTCATTGTCCTCAATGGGGGATGCATTCTGGAGGGGAGTGGACACAGCAATGGAGGAAACTGTGGAGATGGAGAAAGGGGTGCAGAGTTTGATGGCCATGGATAGATAATGCTGGTAATGCTGGTTCAAAAGTGTTTAGGGGAAAATACAGTGGGGTGAAGCCTTTTATATGCCTTTAGGGCATTTTTCAAATCCCATTTAGAGACCCATAAGTCATCTTTTGCAGTATATCCCTTCCATTGGATCAGAAAGGGGCAGAATCAGGGAGTTTCACAGTGGCATAAGATCTGGTCAATTTCATATTCTTCTTATCCATGATAAAGTCAGGTGGTGGCTTCAGGGGGTTTGGACTGTGAATGGGGTTTTCATGATAGGACAATAAGAGAAAAGCATGAAAGACTAAGTGGATCTTCCATGTTATGGGGAGTCGGAGGTGTTGAGAATCTGGTATTCTATTTCTGATCTTCTATTACATAACCAGATTCTAGGCCAGATCACATGACATCATAGGTCAGATGATATTCTGGACTTACCCTATTCATATTACATTATAGATAAGAAGCAGTACATTTCAGATAAAAACTATTATTCCTATTGGCTGTTATTTTTACTATCTCACCTTATCTTTCCTTTGTTCTATAACATTCTATCACATTCTGTGGTATAACTTATATAGGTACTATACAGTACACAGATACAAACATATTCTGTCTGTATATGAGGAGATGTACTTGGATGAAACTCCCCACCTCAGCTATTGAGCCAGCAGTCATGTACACTGCAAGATAGTTCCTGAGCCTTGTGGATATTGAGTTGTCGCTTGTGATAGTTCATAACAGTTATGAACAATTTCAAACCATTACTAGTATAGTATACATACTTTTATTCTTACTACTTCAAACTTCAACCAATTCAAACTTCAACCATCACCTGATTCAAAGCACATGACCATGTGAATATACACATGATATGGGGTAATCTGAACATTGCATTAGTAAACATGTTTGTTTTGCCTTAGTAAAATCACACACTTTACCAATGAATATTTGTAATTGCTTTGTCACACCCACCACTAATGGGCATCCTTGTTGCCATCTATTCCATTGATGGCATATCCATTTGAAAGAACCCCCCTATGATGTACAGAGAGTTTATATATATGAGGAGAGTGTATACAGACTATGCTGTGCTACAATGTAAAAGAAAATTGTCCATTTGCGACAGTATATGTATATGTCAGATAATATATACTCTGGAGTGAATTTGATGATATATGACCTCAAAGTTACAGTTCCAATGGTTCTGGGCTCTGGGGGTCTGGAACCAGTTCTGTACTCAGAAGTAGGAGTGGTGAGTTTTTTTTTATTGTGGTGTACTTCTGGAATTGAAACAGCAGAATGGCTGCAGTTGTATGACTTGTATTCACTCAACCTTTGATTACCAGTGGTAGAATGTGATGTTTCAACATCACCAGCCCAATCAGTATCAGAATAAGCAACCAAACCATCCCGGTTACCTGTCACAGAGTAATGAATGCAGAGCTCTGTAGTAGAGAATAGATAGCGCACTATGTATAGTGCCTTCTGTAAATATTCTTCCAATTCATTGGAAGAATACTGCAACATCTTGATGACTGCAAAGGCAATATCTGGTCTTGTTCCTAGCATAATGTATAACAGTAATCCAATGACCAACTGATAATGACTGCAGAGTGATGGATTGGATTCAGCATTGGAAGGTCTTGAATTATATCCAGTAGGAAGAGGAACATAGACCAGTTTACAATTCTCTTGTGAAAATCATTTTGTGACTTTGTCCACTTAGTGGGTTTGATCAAAAGTAATTGTTTTACATTTACAATCTCATGTGATCCTCATACCTAGGTATTCCTTAGCTTCACCAAGATCTCTTGATTTCCATTGTTTTATGAACAATTTCTTATGTTCGAGGAGTTTGATTTTGTTACTATCCATAAAAAGAGCATCATCAACATAAATGAGAAGAATGATAATCTCATCACCAATAATCTTGAAATAAGTTCCAGAATCACTTATAGATCACTGACATTCCATTTGTTCCAAACTCTTAAAAAGCTGCTTATTCCACTGTAGGGCGGCTTGCTTGAGGTCATAGATTGCCCGATGGAGTCAACAGACTTTATTCTCCTGATCCTTGGCTATGAAGCCTTCTGGTTGGTTCATGTAGATTTCTTCATCTAATTCTCCGAAAAGAAAGGCAGTCTTGACATCAAGAGCTTCAATTTCCCAATTATGAAGTGCTGCCAAAGATAGAAGTGATCAAAAGGTTTCAAATCTTGCTGCTGGAGAGAAGGTTTCTTCATAGTCTATTCCAAAAACCTGTGTGAGTCCTTTGGCAACAAATTGAGCTTTCTTTCAACCATCAGATTTAACATCAAATAGCCATCTCCCTTTGATGGATTGACGTCCCTGAGGTAAGTCAATCAAGGTCCATACCTTATGCTCATGAAGAGATTTGATTTCTTCTTTCATGGCATCTTTCCATAGCTTCTGTTTAGATGGTCCAAGTTTCAGTACATCTCAATACTGCTTGGAAACAGATGAAGTGTCAACAGCCACAAACATGTGATGATGAATCCATGATGAACTATACATCTGACCAAGATCATCTTGTTCATTGGTTGGTGTCTTTGGTTCAGAGAGGGTATCCATGGGTTCTGTCTCCTCCTGAATTGCATCAAGACCTTGTTTGAGTGATTTCTCAATCTTTATGGGAGTTCTGTCTTCATAGGCATTATTCAGTATTATCTGAGATATGGGTATTCAAGTAGATTGTCTCTGTTCAACAGGAGGTCTAAAGGTAGATCGATTCTCAGTAGTTGGATAATATTGATGAGGTCAAATCCTAAATTCAGGTAGAGATTCTGATGAATCCTGACGAGGTGGTAATCAGACTTGAGGTGGGGTTTCCGAAGGAAGTTCTCTCTCCTCTTTAGGAGGCGAATCTCAAACCAGAAAGTGTTTGTGATGATGTAGATCTGTAGGAGAAGATTTAGTCCACTTTGAGTTAGGTTTGTCTCTTTTAGTACCAGGACATATAGGAGAAGAGTGATAAGATGATGGATCATTGTTACTAGATTCAGGTGAATCAAAGAAGAGAGGAGATGGAGTGGGTGGTCTCCAAACTTCTTCCTCTGATGGCTGTGACTGGTTAAATAGATGAAAAGATAGAAAGGTATTTCCTGATTCATGTCCAAGATCAGAAGACTGTGGTGGATTGGGATTTTGACCAGGGTGTCCAATTGGATGAGGAATCTATAGTATTGGTATATGAGTATTTTGAGAGGATTCCAGTTTCTCCTGAGATGGTGATTCCATGGGATTGTCAGTTGCTGTAGGGTTTTCATATGTGATTTGAATAGGGGTTGGTCTGTCTTCTTGACCTTTGGAACAGTTAGGAAAGATATTCTTATCAGATATAGCATTCATAGAAATGAACACTTGTCTTCATGATTGTGACCAAAAACAGTAGCCTTTGGTATTAGGTTCATATCTGATGAAAATCATCTCCTCAGATTTGGGAGACAGCTTATCCTTCCTCTGTTCTGGTGGAATGAAAATGTAAGCATGAGTGCCAAAAACTCTGAAGTATGAAACATCAGGTTTGTCTCCATTGAACTGCTCAGTGGGCATTTTCCACTGATGACAATGCATTGGTTGGCAATTATAAATGTGCAATGCTGTTTCAACAGCATCCTGCCAAAAGGACTTCAGAAGAAATGTGTTACAAACTTTTCCTTTGGCATTGATGAGAACCGCTTTCCCTTTTGTTTCTCTCTCATGCGACTCAATTTAGACTTCATCTATAATCTCTTTGATAGCTTGGTTCCTGAGTACTGATTTCCCTTTTGCCGCCCTTCGAACAGACAGCCTCTTTTCTTTAAAGAGTGTTCCCCTTCATGGACTCCCTTTGTTTCCCCTTCCAGTAGTTTGCTGTGGCACACTGCTTGGTCCGTGCCCTGCAGCTGACCCTATAAATACACTGCCCTTGTACTACTATTCCTTAGCTAGTTCTACACAATCCAGTGTAGTTTCTAGTCTTTCAGCCTTATTGATTGTGATTTTAAGTGCTGAGACTCCTATTTGCTCTATGAGACTTTGACCTACTTCTATAAGTGGTCGCTATAGCTAGAAGCTATGCCCCAGCATAACAAAAGAACTAGCTCATCCTTGCACCTCTGCTATTTAGCAGAAGCATGAACCCTTGCCTAACATTTCCAGAGTCGGCAGAAGAGGCTATCATATAGATTCGCCTGAACCAGAAGAACCCCTTGGGATTGAGCCACCCAGAGATGAAACCCTTGACAACTTTGACACCCCTCAAGCAAACTCTCCAGCACCTGTAGACATGGAGATGACAAACATCTGTTATGATCCTATTGTGAATGACAAAGACCACAAGGCTCGGGATGTCTTGCAGAGTACATGACTACTGGCACAAGGATATTGTGGAGCTTTCACCCAAGTTCAACACCAGCCTACAAGGAGGATGTACTCCAGGCAATGACCAATGGTGGTAAACGAAATGGATTAGACTGGGGAATCCAGTCATATGTGTCTAGCTTATATATATTACAGGTGCGCACACAGACCATGCTGTGTGTGAGAGGATCTACTAAGTAAAGTAAGATGAAAGAAGCATACATGTGAATGACAGTGTGAGATAAAGAGCAGAAATAACTGTGGGAATAGATAAGGTGTGAATAAGATGGAGATTAAAACCATGAGGCATGTCATGTGATTAGGTCTAGACCCTGGTCACATGATTGTTTCTCACGATCATGTGCACTAAGTCACATGACTGGTAAAGGCGAAAAGATAAGTCCAAAAAAGTTTGAAAATATTCATATTATAACATTACCCCCTTTTTAGGACTTGAATTCCAGGCGAGTCATGGAAGGCTCAGTGGTCATAAAGTTCTCGTATGGAGTGAATAAAGAATTGAATGCAGAGATGGTAATTCTGCAGAGTTTGCGAGGCACAGAAGGATTCTTTTTGTGAAAATTGGTGATTGCCTGTGGTGCTGTGTGGATGATGTTGGCTGATTCCCATGTACGATCGGTTTCGTCATAACCCTTCCAATGAACAAGATACTCTAACTTCCAGCCACAGAGATGTGATGCGGCTAGGTATTTGATTTCAAACTGCTCTTCCCCCTCTTGGTCTACCTCTATCGCCTCAGGACAGACTTTGGGCTGTCCAGATAAGGTTTCCTGATAAGGTTTAACATGAGAGATATTGACCGTGGGATGAATATGAATAGAGTTGGGCAGTTTGAGAGTAACAGCATTAGGAAGGACCGCGGTGATAGTGTAGGGTCCGATCCATTTCTGCGTGAGTTTCTTTGCCATATACGGAAGTTTGAGCTTATCCGTGGAAAGCCAGACCTGCTGACCGACGGAATACTCTGGTGCTTTTGAATGATTCTTCTCGGCTGAAGCAATCATTTTGTCTCGTGTGGCTTCTAGAGCTGCTTCTATATCCTTGTGAGAACGACCCATGTCTCTGGCAAAACCCATCAATTTCCCTTCGAAACCCATGTGAGGTGCATAGTTCCCAGTGACATTAAAGGGAATGGTTCCAGTGGTGGTAGTGAGTGTGTTGTTGTGGGAGAACTGAGCCATTTTGAGCCAATCTGCCCATTTGTTCTGCTGTTTCCCTATGTAAGTGCAGAGATATTGTTCTAAACCTCTATTGACATGCTCAGTTTGGCCATCAGTTTGGGGATGATAGGCCGTGGAGATTTTCTGGGAGATGCCAAGGAGTTTGCATAGCTCCTTGGTAAATGCAGAAATGAACTGGGGGCCACGATCGGAAATGAGTGTGAAGGGTAGTCTGTGGGTACACCAAACGTGATCCCAGAATAAAATAGCTAAGTCCAAAGAAGAACATGTATTGTATGTGGGAATAAATACAACTTCTTTAGAAAATTGATCAATGACAACACAAATAGCAGTAAAAGAACGTGATTCAGGAAGTCCTGTAATGAAATCTACAGAAAGATCTTCCCATGGCCGCTTTGCGACGGGGAGAGGAAGAAGCTTTCCTGCTGGTGCCTTTTGCTTATCCTTTGTGAGGGCACATACTTGGCAGCTATCTACATAAGTTTTAACGTCCTTGGTGACACCAGGCCATGAGAAATAGCAAGTAAGGGTATGAATAGTTTTGGAATGTCTGCCATGCCTGGCAATAGGGGAATCATGACAAAGAGTTATTAGACAAGTACGTAATGATTCTGGTATGAAAACTTTGTTTTTGTCATTTTTGAAAATATTCATAGTAGTATCGAAAAGAAAGTTGTTCACTGCATCAACCCCCAGAGAGGCTGACTCAGATTCCAACTCCAAAAGAAAGTCCAAAGATAAAGAAATAGAATTAATGGAAACAAAAGGAGGCAAGACTGTCACATTGCTGTTATGATCCTGCACTGCCTCTCCATGATCTGGATGACACGAAAGCACATCAGCCTGTCTATTCGTAGAACCAGGTTTATAAATAAAGACATAATTAAACTCTTGAAGAAGGGCATGCCAACGGGCTTGCTGACTGCTTAAAGTCTGTGGCTTCTTCCAGTATTCTAAGTTCTTGTGGTCGGTCCAGATTTCAAATCATTCGCAACCAATAAGATAGTGGCGCCATTCTTCCAGCGCCCGAATTACTGCAAGTAATTCTTTGTTGTAAATAGGGTAATTGCGCTCTGTGCTATCAAAGGAATGAGAGATAAAGGCCATAGGCCTCCAGTTACCATCATCACATAAGGTAGAGAGCACAGCTCCCATGGCTATATCCGAGGCATCAGTTTCGACCATGACTTCTTGTTCCCTATTAGGGTAAGCCAAGAGAGGTGTGGTTGTAAAGCGCTTCTTCAAAGCGTTGAATGTCATTTGCTAATCAGGACCCCACATGAATGGAATGTCTTTCTTGGTAAGGTCATTCAGGGGGTGTGCGATCTTGGCAAAGTCTTCTATGAATTGTCTATAATAATTACAGAGTCTGAGGAATCCCTGGAGCTGCTTTAAGCGAGTGGGAACTGGCCAATCCATGACCCCTGCCACTTTGCTCTGCTGCATCTCTACCCCCTTTTTAGATACAACCATTCCTAAAAAGTCCACTTTTTCCTGCGACAAGAAGCACTTGGAGGGTTTTATGTAAAGATCATTCTTGCATAAGCGGCGAAGGACCTCTTTTACTACCTTCTCATGCTCCTCTTTCATCTTCCTGGATGTAAATATCATACAATTGTCAATGTAAATAATTACTACAGCATACATGTTATTAAATATGTCGTTCATCATCTGTTGGAATGTGGGGGGAGAATTAGTCATTCCAAAATACATTACAGTGGGTTCGTAGGCACCAATGGGGGTGACAAAGGCACCTTTCCATTTGTTGCCTTCTTTGATTTGTACATTATTATAGCCCCAACGTAAGTCAAGGGCCGTGAACATATCAGCATTTTTGAGCCGGTCAATAAGCTGTGGAATTAGAGGGAGTGGATAAGAGTTTTTAATAGTACCCTCATTTAAATATCAGTAATCAATGACCATTCACTTCTTGCCGTCTTTTTTGGGAATAAAGAAGACTGGTGAGTTCTGCAGAGATTTGGAAGGTTTGATATATCCCTTTTTGAGTTCTTTGTCTATGAATGCACAGACTTTTTCCATTTCACTATCAGATAACGGAATTACCCAACCCTTCTTTGGGATGAAGTCTGGCTTGAGATCTATGGCATGATGCCAAGGCTTACGTGTTGGCATTCTCTCAGATTCTTTCTCCAAAAAGACATTGAGAAACTCATGATAGACCTGTGGGACCTGGTCAGTAAGTCCTTCTTCTATAGTACAAATGTGAGTGGGCTTTGGTGCATAGAAAGTGGAAGTGCCAGGCTTTGTACCCATAATTTTACAGTATTGTGTACAATGTGGGAAAGAAATCGTCTTTTGGATCCAGTCAATCTCAGGGTTATGGTGGTAAAGCCAGTCATACCTGATAATCATCCAGTGGGTACCCAGTTTGGATATATAAGCATCTAGTGTTTCATAATGTCCTGCGACTTCCATGATCAAAGACACTGTGTGACGAATCTGGCCAATGGCACCTTCGGATCTGTCCGTGTTATGTATCTTAATTGGGTTGTCTAAGGTATAATAAGGTATTCCATGTTGTAAAATGTAGTCCTGATCAATGAAAGTGTGGGTAGCACCTGAGTCCAAGAGAGCTTTGAACTGGTAGTGTTCCCAGTGACCATTCTGCTGACACATGATGACTGTTTCAAGCAAGAACTCTCTGCTGAATGACAAAGTCATGCCATGATGCATAGCGGTCATCAAAACTTTGAGGGGTTTATAAATAAAAAGAATTTTTTGTTGTCTATTCAGAGAATTAAGCACACTATTATTTATTTCCGGTGCCGCGCTCAACTGAGACGCTCTGACAGAAGAAGACATAGTATGTAATACAACTGAAAGGTCAGAAATAGGAAAATCTAAGTCTGTACAATCAAGAAAGGAAGAACTATGTACATGATTTGGTTTGGGCACGTGAGAACCCTCATCCCTCATGTGCTGCTGCCTTTTAAAGCATTGGCTGCCCTTTGCCAAGCTTCTGCTTCAAATTTATCTTGGTAGTAAGCTTCCGCTTCTTCTGAGACAAAAACTTGTTGTGCTGCCGCTTGTGCTATGGGGGCAGCTACCGGTGGAGTGGGGAGAGGACAACCCACATAATGCTGGGCAACCTGTGCCTGTTCATATCCCGCATACAATGGTGGAACATAACGACCTTGGTTGTAGTCCCATGTCCACTGCTGCCTAACCTGAGGCAGACAGGATCGTCGGTAGGGGTTTGGGGGGCAGTCGGGCTTGATATGCCCAGTTTTCCCACACTGGAAACAAGTCCTTGTATTGGGACGAGGTCCCAGTGCAGCCTGCTGCACTCCTATTTCCATGGGGGCCCCACGGCCTGGTTGAATTCCAGTTGCCATAAACTGGAGGTGAGACAGCGGGGGAGTGAACGGAGGATGATAAGGGCCCAAAGGCCACAGAGGGGGAAGCTGAGGGAAACGGGTAGGCAGTCTATGCTCGATGGTGAGCTGCTCCATGGCTCTACCAACTTGACGACATGCGTCAGCCAGGACATCGTACTCCTCATAGATGAGGTGTGGGCGATTCAGAGTCACCCTCTCGTAGATGTGATAGTTGATCGCTTTCTTTAACAGAGAACACGCGTGGTAATCCTCTATTCCTGCTTCCTTCCTCAGTACTTCGAACCTCTGCAGGGAGGGGTTGACTGGGTGCCCATTTTGGCATAAAGCCTTGAGTTTATGAAGCGATTTGTGGGCAAGGATATTGATCTGGAAGTAGGCCTTGATTTCTTGTTGTAGGAGAACCCAGCTGGGCCAAGCCACTTCTCCTTTTACCCTGGTAATGATGTTTGAGGTGTTTCTGACTTCTGTTGTCTCATCATCAAGATATCTTTTAAGGGTGATTTGGGCGAACCCCTCAGCTTTCTTCTCAAGACGAGACAGGATGGCTATTGTTCGGAGCTTGTCCAATTTCCACGACTGGGCATCCACCCACAGTCACATGCGCACCCACCAAAGGCAGAACATGTTTCAGTTACCATCCCATTTCTCAGGGTCGGCAATTTTCTTGGTTACATTTGCCTTTTCCTTGTCGACGTTTAGATCGGTGAGGCGCTGGACGAGATCGTTGAGGTTGATAGTTCCCAACATATCTTTCTATTGGTCAGAGGGAGGAACGGGGGCGAAGATATGGGCAGAGGTGTTCAAGATGGTGGTGGGAGACAAAAAACAAGAGCGTGTTCGTGTGGTTTTCTATCTGAGACAGCTTGATCTTCTTTCAGCTGCTTACTGCCTGGTATCTTCCAACCAGACTCTGGGCAACCTACAAACTTGATGATGAAAAAAGTATCTTCTCGACCGAAGGTAATATCTTCTCCTTGGTCAGCAAACCCAAAGGTGACCGCAGTGACCTATTGTAAAAACTATAAAAAAGAAACACTATCTAAGAGAAGTCAGGATGGAGGAACCAGATATGCCTGGCTACAGCGGGTGGAATACTGCCCTCGTCAGACGTGACATTACGGGTGATCACGCGAACCCGCCCCTTGTAGCGTCAAAGGGGATACAGACTGTTAGGCACTCAACAGACAACAGGGGCTTGTGCACTATGCCCGGAAGCAATGTTATCCGTATTTATGACAGCGGATGACCGTATATGTAAGTGTTTCGCTGGGTGCTTTTCCTGCTAGCATCAAGTGCTAGTTCCTCTTGTTCCCTTAGCTCTGGGACCCGAGTGTTGTGTATGACAGTCTAATCCAAGTGTTATGATCCTATCGTGAACGACAAAGACCACAAGCCTCAGGATGTCTCGCAGTGTACACAACTACTGGCACAAGGATATTGTGGAGTTTTCACCCAAGTTCAACACCAGCCTACAAGGAGGATGTACTCCAGGCAATGACCAATGGTGGTAAACGAAATGGATTAGACTGGGGAATCCAGTCGTATGTGTCTAGCTTATATATGTTACAGGAGTGCACACGGACCATGCTGTGCATGAGATGATCTACTAAGTAAAGTAAGATGAAAGAAGTAATCATGTGAATGACAGTGTGAGAGACAGAGCAGAAATAACTGTGGGAATAGATAAGGTGTGAATAAAATGGAGATTAAAACCATGAGGCATGTCACATGATTAGGTCTAGACCCTGGTCACATGATTGTTTCTCACGATCATGTGCACTAAGTCACATGACTGGTAAAGGCGAAAAGATAAGTCCAAAAAAGTTTGAAAATATTCATATTATAACAACATCCCAGCTAAGAAGACTGAGTTGAAAGCTGGTTTCCCTGATGACTTCTCTGGAGACCCAAATGATGCATCTAGATGGATCTTGGCCATGGTGGCCTACTTGGGAATGAATGAAACCCTCTATAGCAATGACACTAAACTCCTCATCTCCCTGAGTAAGATGAGCAAGGGACGAGAAAAAGACTTCTCAGAAGGATGGCACCTAAAACTCACAGATGAAGGAATCAAAGAAGATGACAAAACATTCGCCAAAATGATGGAAGACTTTAGAAAGACCTTTTTTCCCTACGATGCAGCTGCCAAAGCAAGAGTCGAGCTGGGAAATCTCAGGCAAAACTACTGAGACAAGAGAGATGGATTTGAAAAGTATGTCTTGGAATTCCAACTCTTAGCAGCTAAGTCTGGCTTCAAAGACGAGAATGCACTCATTGAATGGTTTATTCGAGGCTTGGACTCCAAACTCTCTGAGCAGGTCCTCTCCATGAAAACTGTCCCTTCCACCTTAAGGGATTGGACTACCAAAGCCACTCAATTCCATGCCAACTTCTGCTGCATCTCTGACCTCCAAGACAAGAGGACCCTCCTCCCATTCTCCCACTCATCTTCCTCCTGCAGGGACCCTAATGCCATGGATGTTGATGCTGTCAGACTCTCCCCTATAGAAAGGGCAAGACATATGAGGGAAAACCATTGCTTCATTTGCCACAAAGTAGGTTGCAGGACCACCAACCATCCTTCTCACTCTAGCAAACCATCCACCTCCACCACTTCCCCCACCAAATCCACCACTTAGATCAGGACGGCGAACATTTCCCCTATCAACTCCTACATAAAGGAACTGGACAACAGGAAAGTCTCCAAAGAGGATGTCCTTAAGGTTCTTAAAACTTGTTTTGAAAAAGAGAAAGAGGCTCCAGTTGAGGAGGAAGCCATGGCATCCACCAAAATAGAAGAAGTTGAGGATTTTTGAAAGGAAGGGAAGTAACGATGTCTTCTCCTCCACAAGTTATTGCTCCTGTAATAGTATCAGACTGTAAAGCCCTGGAAATCTGAATCCCCGTTTTTATTTTTCCAAGGAAAGGAGCACAAATTGTCAACACTTTCACCTTCATCAATAGCAGGGCCACTGGATGCTTCATCGACCAAGACCTCGTCTTAAAAAGACATTACCCTCAGACTTGCCTTCTCAAACCCCTCCGAGCACAAAACGTAGATGGAATACACAACCAAGGAGGGATCATCCGTCATAAAGTCTCCCTTTTCATTCACATAGCTGAAATCAAACGAAAACAAGATTTCTATGTTCTAAATTGCGGAAAAGAAAATATGATCCTAGGATTACCCTGGTTAAGGGAGGTTAACCCCACCATAGATTGGACAACTGGAAAAGTACACATCCCTGACCACTTTACCAAACCACACCACAACTCCCCCTGATTGGTCTTCCAATGATACCTAGTACGCTACCTAGACCTCGACCCTGATCATAAAACATCGTGGCTTTGGCAAAAGAACAACTCTCACTCCCTTTGCAAAACCACCATTGCCACTGAACTTAAACAAAAAGAAGAAAGAAAGAAGAGCGAATTACCTGCTCCATATTCCTCTTTCAATGGCGTCTTTGAAAAGAAAACCATAGACAAACTCCCCCCCTCTCGAACCTTTGACCATGCCATCGAACTCAACAAGGACTTCCTCCCAAAGGTGGCAAAAGCCTACCCCCTAAACCCTAAGAAGACTGAAGCTTGTCGAGCTTTCATAGATAAACACCTTGCCTCAGGAAAGATCACCCCATCAAAATCCCCACAAGCTGCTCCCTTCTTTTTTGTACCTAAGAAAGATGGCTTGTTATGCCCTTGCCAGGATTACAGATACATCAACTCCTTCACTGTCAAGAACACTTACCTGCTTCCCTTGATCTCTGACCTGATGGACAAGCTCAAGGGATCGAAAATCTTCACCAAAATGGACATCAGATGGGGATATAATAATGTCCTCATACGACCCAAAGATCATTGGAAAGCGGCATTCATTACTTCCTTCGGCCTCTTTGAACCAACTGTAATGTTCTTTGGATTGTGCAACTCCCCTTCCACCTTCCAAGCCTTAATGGACCATACCTTTGCTGACATGATAGCAGAAGGATGGCTTGTCATCTACATGGATGACATCCTTATCCATTCCAACGATGAAACCTTACACCAGGAACAAACTTGGAAAGTCCTCCAATGACTCAGAGAGCACAAACTCTTTCTAAAGTTGGAAAAATGCTTCTTCAATGTTGATGAAGTGAAGTATCTCAAATGATTGTATGAGAAGGACAGGTAAAGATGAACCCCACCAAACTAAAGGCCATCGATGAATGGAAATCCCCTACCTTGGTAAAAGGAGTGTGGTCCTTCATCAGATTCTGTAACTTCTACCGAAGATTTATTCCAGATTTCTTGAGTGTAGCCCGACCTCTTCATGACCTCACCAAAAAAAACACCAAGTGGGAGTGGGAAACCACCCAACAAAGTGCCTTCTCCACCATCAAAGAAGTGTTTACCCGCTGCCCTGTACTTCTCATGCCCAATATGCTCAAACCATTCTTTGTCATGACTAGCACTTCCCTGACTGCCACCGGAGCGGTTCTTATGCAGAAAGATGAGAATGGGGATTTACACCCCTGTGCCTTCCTTTCAAAAACCCTATCCGCTGCTGAACGACACTATAACATCTATGACAGAGAACTCCTTGGTGTGATCCATGTCCTAGAAGAATGGTGACATTACCTCCAAGGAACCTCCTTCCCTGTCTCTGTCATCACTGACCACAAAAACCTATCCTACTTCAAACAACCCCATAAGCTATCCCAATGACAAGCCCAATGGATGTTATTCCTCCAAGATTTTGACATCCCTTACCAGACTACCCCTGAATCACAGATGGGCCCTGCCGATGCCCTTTCCCAACGAGACTGAATAGATACTTCCAATGACAACCAAGAAGTCATCCTTCTTCCCCCCTCCCTGTTTATCAATACCCTCGACACTGCTATCTTGGAGAAAATAGCACAATCTTCCCCATCTGACCCCCTCATTGTAACAGCACTCAATGCATTAAACAATGGAAAGTCCCTCTTTCCATGTGCCACCACCCACGATTGGCTATTTGAAGACTCAAAACTCTTCTTCTGAGGAAGACTCTTTGTTCCACCATCTCACTGCACCGACATCGTAAAATCAATTCACAAGAGTGCCACTTGTGGACATGGAGGTATCTTCTGCACCCAAAACCTGTTACAATGTGATTTCTGGTGGCCTGGTCTCAATACTTTCGTCTGCAACTTTGTCAAAGGATGCGCCACTTGTCAGGCTAACAAAGTGAATACTTACCTGACCATTCCCCCCCTCCCCCCCCTTCCTGGCACATCCCACCCCTTCCAGCAACTCTCCATTGACCTTATTACTAATTTACCTCTTTCCTCAGGTTATGATTCTGTAATGGTCATGGTCAACCATGGCCTTATGAAGGGGATAATTCTCTGTCCGTGTCATAAAACTATTGATGCTGCAGGAGTAGCCCTCCTCTTTTTCAAACATGTATTCTGTCACTATGGACTTCATGACCGGCTCATATCCAACAGAGGACCACAGTTTGCATCTGCACTCTCCAGAGAACTCTCCCACCTCTTGAAATACGACCTTGCCCTTTCCTCTGCCTATCATCCTCAAACCAATGGAGAAACCAAATGAGTCAATCAAGAACTAGAAACCTACCTCCATATCTTCTGTGAAGGACATCCTGAGCAATGGGCCGAACTCCTCCCTATGGCTGAATTCTCTCACAACTCTCTCCCCCATTCATCCACCGGACAATCCCCGTTCTCTCTAATTTTAGGATTCAAACCCTGCTCCTATCCTCTGATTGGAAAGACCTTCCTCCCCACCCTGGAAAAACGCCTTTCTGACCTATCCAAAGCCTGCTCTGAAGCCATCGCCTCTTATGAAAAATCCCAATGCCTAATGAAGGAATGGATTTCCTCTAAATTCTGCCTGTGGAAAGTAGGAGATAAGGTGTGGCTAGAAGGATGTAATCTCCACCTCAGATATCCATCAAAGAAACTCACTTTGAGAAAGGAGGGACCCTTCGAAATCTCCCATGTAATCTCCCCAGTGGTGTATCAATTATGTCTCCCCCCTTCTTGGAAAATACACGATGTGTTTCACGCTTCGCTCTTATCTTCCTATCAGGAGATCACCAAACATGGAAAAAACTTTACCAATCCCCCTCCGGACCTTATTGATGGAGATGAAGAATTTGAAATCGCCTCTATCCTCTCCCACAGAGGTTCACTAGGAAAAAGGCAGTATCTCACATCATGGAAAGGTTACTCCTCCATCAAAAATACCTGGGAGCTTGAGGGAAACCTTAAAAATGCCCAACCACTCCTCTGAGTCTATCAACTTCATCACCCACAAGCCTTCCCCTCCAGACGAAAATAACCCTGTCAACATGAATGCTATCACCGCCTCTCTTATTCTCCTCACCATCCTCCCTCTCCTCACCTTTCTGTATCACTGGAAGTTCCTCTTCAAAATACACACCAGCCACACCTACCTATGCGTCATCTGGGATGATCTCCACACCACCCGTTTTGCCCCCAATGTCCCACCACCCACTCCTGACATCTGGGAACCCCCCCACCGCTGAGGAAAATGATAAAGAAGAACTCCCTCCCTGGGACCCGCCTGTTGATGGATGGAACACAGACCCCGCCCCTGTGATCCTCCCACTGAAACAGCACCCTCTTCCATGCCCGTTGGAGCAATCCTTCCTGACAGAGCTCCTCCCAGCCCTGACCCTGCCTGGCCCAGGCTCCCTTACGTCCATCCTAATCCAGCCTTCACCCAATTCCCAGGGGCCTTCTATCCTCCCCCACCTGATCAGATAGAGATTGATGCTGCAATCGCGGTAGCTTTAGCCAACGAATAGATACCATCTCTCCCCTCTCATATATATATAAAAGTACCCCTTCTCCTTCTTCTGTTCCCCATCCTCTCTTCTCCATACCAAATTCCTTTCATGTCACAATTGAATTTCTTTCACTCCCTTCTTCTTTCTCCAACTTCCTTGCAGAGACAAATCCTTTTCGCCTCCCTCCTAGACAACCCCACTGTCACAGTAAACCTCCCTACCTATCCGTCATATGCCCCTGTCCATGCCCAGTTAGTATGTGTCTACCTCACTCTCTCTTCCCTTTGTTTCTACCTTCACAGGCTGTTCTACCAAGAGCAATACAATCTCATGCTCGCAGCCGCCACACTCCAGGATGTAGAAGAGTTACGTGCTAGTGCCCTTGACCTTCTTAATGGAGTGGGTTTCATCTCGGTCATTCTCGCCTTCCCCTCCTCTTATTATGCGGACATTTTGAACTCCCTCGCTGATCCTGTTGCTGCAGAGCAAGGATTCTTCTGGGCCGCCTCTCTCCGGCCACCTGACCCTACCAACTATTCCAATGACGATGAACAATCCCAATCCTCTCCCTCTTCTGGACGTCACTTCCCTGTTGGACAGCCTCTTAACGGAGCTCCTTCCCCTCCTCCATTCCCTTCTCCAGAACCTGCCTGTTTCTCCTGCGACAACCCAGATCATACTTACCAGCACCACCCCAGCTATCAGTGTGCCTATTGTGGGCATAACACTCCTGGCTACGCCCAATGGGCCTGTCCTGCTAGATGATGCATTTTTTGTCAGATACCTGGACATTTTAGTTATCGATGCCCAGCCAGGAATGGAAATTGAAATGTGGCAAGTGAGGTTACTTCCTGTCTACTTGGGGGGTAATGTTACAAACTTTCCCTTTGGCATTGACGAGAACCACTCTCCCTTTTGTTTCTCTCTCATGCGACTCAATTTAGACTTCACCTATAACCTCTTTGATAGCTTGGTTCTCAAGTACTGATTTTCCTTTTGCCACCCTTTGAATGGACAGCCTCTTTCCTTTAAAAAGTGTTCCCCTTTGCAGACTCCCTTCATTTCCCCTTCCAGTAGTTTTCTGTGGCACACTGCTTGGTCCATGCCCTGCAGCTGACCCTATAAATATGCTGCCCTTGTACTACTATCCCTTAGCTAGTTCTACACAATCCAGTGTAGTTTCTAGTCTTCCAGCCTTATTGATTGCGCTCTTAAGTGCTGAGACTCCTATTCGCTCTATGAGACTTCAACCTACTCCTATAAGTGGTCGCTATAGCTAGAAGCTACACCCCAGTGTAACAACATGTGTGCTGCTGAATTGCTTCAGCTTTCTTGAGAAGAGTTCGACTGAATCTCTTGGCTCATCCATTCTGCTGAGGAGTATAGGAAACAGAGGTATGGTGCATAACACTGCTGGAAGAGAAGAACAATTGAAGTTCCTGTCCCAGATACTCCCCTCCTCGGTTAGAACATATAGAGGTGAGCAAATGACCAGTGAAGGTCTGCACCCAAGACACCATGTGTTTAACATGCTGCATAACAGCATCTTTGTTACAGATGAACACAACAAGTGCATAACCAAAGTAATCATTAATAAATAATAGCATGTACTGTGCATGAGAATGTGGTTTGACAGGCATTGGACTGATGAGATCTGTATGAACCAGTCCAAGAGGATGTGTGGCATTTTTCTGAGAGGAAACAAATGGTCTATCATGCATTTTCCCAAGGACACAGCCCTTACAGGGAGAATCATCAATACCAGACAGATTAATAGAAGAGATACCTTTAACCATTTTGTTGTCCTGACATAATGCATTCTTTGAAGGATAACCCATCCTTTGATGCCATAGATGATAAGAATCATCAGATCCTAACAAAGAGAAGATAAGACCATTCATAGGAGTAATTAATCATGACTAAATTCAATGAAGATTATTACTTGGACACAAGGCAAATGCCTGCATGACCAAGTCTTCCTTTGTATTCCAAATACTAGACATGTTGTTATCAATTTCACATCTATAGCCTTGGCTAGTGAGTCATGAAATTGATATCAAGAAGTGAGTGGCATCTGGAGTATACCATACTTCCTGTAATACCATTGGTTTCTTTATAGAAACTTTTTGCTATATGATGACCTTGCCAGAACTATACATAGAAATTGCAACTCTAGCATAGCAAACCCTAGATCCAATGTGAGAGAAATCATCTTCAAAAGGTGAAAGATGATCGGTACAACCACTGTCAAACATCCAGTGGTTTCTGGCAAAGCTTATGTCAGAATCTCCTTCCAGTGCAAAAGCACTGTGATAATAGTCAAGAAAATTGTCATTGTCATAACTGTCTAGTACTGCACTACTGTGGTACTACAACTGTGAACCTATGTACTGTGGTTGTTCCATGGGTATCTCTCTGATAGGAGGCACAGGAAGCCAGGTTGGTGCATGATTGATGAGATCTACATTTCCAAATGATGAAGTATTAGAAATGAGTCCACTGAGTGACAAAGTCACCTTTTTCTTCTTCTCTCTCTTTTTCCAATAGAATACATACATCTGAAGGGTAGAACAAAGTCGAATGACCCAGGTTTGATAGTTGGACTGGCCAACAAGGAGAGAAATACAACCCATAGTGGTGGAGTTAATTTTAAGTTCAGTGGAAGTGGAAAGAGCAGCCATTGTGATGAATTAGAGGAGATCTGCAAAGACATCATCAGCAAAGAATAATTCAAGAACCAATGAAATAAAAGAGAAGGAAGTAGAGTCAAACAAAATTCCCAAGTTTGTTGACATATTTCTTTTGTGATACCTTTTTCCTTTTTGAAATTTTCTGAGCCATTGCTCCCGATGGCCATCCTTTGTCAAGTGTTGAGATAATAAGTGTGTATTTCTCAATCTATCTGAGATTGGCAAGAGGGTGAATGATTTGAAGTCTTTGAACCATAAACCCACAAAATAATGAAGATTCCCAATGTAAACATTGGAAATAAAATCCTTCTTGTACATAGATGTCAAATTCATTACAAGAATAATAAGAATAAATAAAGTCAGAGAAAATGTTGAACTCTAGAAAATTGTTATATGTGAAAAGGAAATTGGAATTATACATAAGAGAAACCAAGAGGAAGTGGCCAGGTAAGAGGAAGGGGCATATCATGAAGATATTCAAGACTGCTTGTGAATCCTTCTATGTTCTTCACCTTCCTCTGCAGCTCTTCAACAGATTCTTCATCTAGCTGTTACAATTCATCAGACTACTACTATTTTTCCTTTATTCCTTTAGCTATACACTGTACTATCATGAGTTGCTTGTTTGACTCCCGCCCCATATGCCTTCTTTTCTCTTCTTGCCTCATGTGACTTTGTCCAGTTGGCAACTGCTATTTCTCTCATATAACTCCACAATCCACAGTCATGACACCATTGACTGCATATTCCTTTTCCAATGCATTTCATTTGTAATACTAATGACACATTGTCTTCTTATTGGCTCTTTGTATTGTACAACACGTCATTACCATTTCTATTTCCACTTCTAGTTAAATCTTCTCATGGTCCGTGCATGGATCCCTTACATATAAATACCTTGCCTTCGCAGCAGAGATCCTTAGCTTAGACCTCCCTTGTCTTACCCTAGTATCTCTGCAATCAACAAGATCCTTGTTTCCTCATCCCTTGTCTCCTTGAACCCTTGAACCTTGGGGTGGTCAATATTGCCTCCGATGCAACCGTACTCTGTGCCTCGTCATTACTGTTGTGAACCTCCACCAGATGACTCACTTCGCCATGTGAATGCCTACACATCTGTGAATTCCCTTGAATCCTAGACCCTTAGAACCTCCCTATGCCTTTCAAGGGCTATGTTCAATTCTACCCAGGTTGAGTATAACAAAAGGTCTAAGCTCTCCTTGCCCAGCTACTCCTACATAAGCTGCCACCATTTCTCACCAACTCCCTCCTGATCTCCATTGGCAACCTCATCACCCTGCCCCATTCACTAACTCTACCTTCAAGGAAAATAACACTGAGGAGGATGACTCTTGCTACAATCTCTTTTCCTCTGACCTCACTTTACCCTCACAAGAAGAGATGCTAGAAGATACACAACTCTCCCACCAACTCTTCCACTCACTCTCCATCCCCTGCAAACCAACTCCTCCCTCTCCCACTCCCATCCAGCATTTTCCTCTGTTCCAACTCCCTTCTCCTTAGCCACCACTGCCAAAGAAACCTAGCATGTCCTCAAAACATGTTGAACTTTACCTCGGAGCACCCAAAGCCTTTGATGGATCCTACGACTGAGCCATTGAGTGGCTCAACACTGTTGAAACCTACCTTTTGGTCAATGTTGATGTATACAACACCAACATCAAGAAGGTAGCCTATGCCCTCTCTCATATGACTGAGGGATCTGCTCACACTTGGGCAGGAACATTCCACCAGAATACATTGACTCACTCTCCACCTGATCTTGGAACCTTCGGTGCCTTCAAAGTCACCTTCAAAAAAGGCCTTTGAACACCATGACACCATTGGCAACACTGTTGCCTGGCTCTTCACCACCTGTGTTGTCCCTAGAAAAGACAAATTCCACACCATCACACTTCTGAATTACATCTCTGAGTTCAAGAATAAGGTAGTCCTTGCTGAGGTTACCAACTCCAATGTTCTCATTTGATACTTTGCCCCCAGGATCCCTGCCCCACTCATAACCAAAATCATGGGGATGGACACCATCCCCACCACCATCGACTCATGGTATGAAAGAGCTGTACACTTCCAGATCCAATGGGATTGCATCCATGAAATCACCCAGATAAACAAGAAACCCTCAGGCAGTTACCACTTGTTCTCCCCTAGAACCTCCTCTGCCCCTACTAGAGACCCCAACGCTATGGACATCAATGTCATCAAAGTAAGCAAGCTAACTGATGTGGAACACCAGTGTTGCCATAAGGATGGCCTTTGCTTCCACTATCAAAAACCTGGACATATGTCCTTCAAATGTTCTGCATTCCCAGCCAAGAAGCCCAAGAACAAACATGTCAATAAAGTCAAAGAAGCAACACTTCCTAAGCTGGAGGAGATCAAAGATGATAATGACAAAGAAAATGTTCATCACATTTCTTTCTCTGCGGATTTTTGAACTGGGGATCTGCTTCAACACCAGAATCCCCTTCTTTCTGTAGCAGTATAACTGTACCATCCTTTGTAGCTAAAGCAATAGAAATCACTATTCAAGTTATCATACCCTTGCACACACTCAAAGCCATCAACACCCATGCCCTCATCAACAGTGGGGCCAGCATCAATTGTATGGATTGTGACTTCACTAAGAAGAACTCTTTCCCCATTGAGAAACTCAAGGAACCCCTCCGAGCATGGAATGCAAATAGCTCCTATAACAAACACGGTGATATACATATCTAACATGGTATAACTCTCTTCCTCAATATAGAGGGTATTACCCACCATGTTCTCTTCCACCTCATGTCCCTTAAAGATAATGTCATCCTTGGAACTCCTTGGCTTTGCACCATAAACCCCCAGATTGACTGGGTCAAAAGAACCATCTCCATTGCAGAATCCTCCAATCAATCAAAGGAACTCTATTCCTTCCACCTTGCTGACATCAAATGACATAACACCCATTATTGGATCCTCTCTCCGGCTTCCCCTCACCATGTCAATGTCTTCACCACTGAACAGGAAAAACTCTTCTCCTACAATGGATGGGAAGTGGAAACCCAATTCCTCTCCTGTGCCTTGAACAACTGTGCCTTATACCAAACCATTCAGTTTGGATCTTGCTATGCCCCTCTCAGATCTGCCAGGATCACAAGAATCACCCAAGCCACCAAACTTGCCATCTTTGCCAGACGGGATAAGCTGAAAACTGAGCTTTTCCTGGCCTATACCAAATATGTTTCTGTCTTCTCTAAAGAAGCCACTGACCATGTTTCCCCCTCTAGACCCTATGACCATGAGATAAATCTTAAAGAAGGTTTCACTCTGAAAATCAGGAAACTCAACCCCTTGACCCCTGAAGAACGCACTGCTGTTATGACTCTATCGCGAACGACAAAACCACAAGGCTTGGGACTATCTTGCAGTGTACATGGCTACTGGCACAAAGAGATTGTGGAGCTTTCACCCATGTTCAACACTGGCCTACAAGGTGGATGTACACCAGGCAATGACCAGAGGTGGTAAACAAAGTGGATTAGACTGGGGGATCCAGTCGTATGTGTCTAGTTTATATATGTTACAGGATTGCGCACAGACCATGCTGTGTGTGAGATAAATTACTAAGTAAGGTATGATGAAAGAAGTGACAGCGTGAGATTAGGAGCGGAAATGACTGTGGGAATAGATAAGGTGTGAAGATACGGAAATTAAAACCATGAGGCATGTCACATGATTAGGTCTAGGCCATGGTCATGTGATTGTTTCTCACGATCACGTGTACTAGTCACGTGACTGGTAAATGCGAAATGATAAGTCCAAAAAAGTTTGAAAATATTCATATTATAACAACTGCCACCAAGTCCTTCCTAGATGAAAACCTTGCTGCTGGAATGATCTGCCCATTGAACTCCCCTCAAGCATCACCCTTCTTCTTCATCAAAAATATGGACAGTGAACTATGCCCCTGCCAAGACTACTAATATGTCAATAAACACATTGTTCGTGATGCATACCCCTTACCCCTTATCTCCAACCTCATCAATAAGCTTAAAGACGCTAAGGTCTTCACCAAGTCCAATATGTGCTGGGGATACAACAATGTCTGCATCAAAGATGTCTCTCCCCTGGTCCTGGACCTCCACATGTCAAGAAGTGTTCCTCACCCTAAAATGCCTCTTCCTCTCTGAACCAGTATTACACATGCTGGATCTTGCTGCTCCCTTCACCATTGCCACCAATGCCTCATGGAATGCCACTGGAGGAATTCTTCTGCAAGCTGATTCCAATGCAGATTGGCACCCCTGTTCCTATCTATTACAGTCTCTATCCCCCATGGAACAGAACTATGGCATCTATGACTGAGAACTCCTTGCAGTTATCCACACTCTCAAGTCATGGTGACACTATCTCCTGTTACGCAAAGCATACAAGGACTTGTGGAGAGGACTAGGCGGGCGATACTCACAAAGAGACCAACGTCCGCTAATCCACAAGACAAAGAGACAAGACTAGTCGGGTGATACTCATGAAGAGACCGACGTCTGCTAGTTTATCTAACATGGGGGTCTCCGGGGTAGTGGAAGTCGAAGGGGATTCGACTTAAACTCAAGAGTTTCAAGGGTGATTCAAGACTATGCTTGTATTGCGAAGATCGAGAATAAGAAATACAAGTGTAGACAAAGGGTTTATATAAAGGAGACCAATGTGCATGGACCAAGGGACAATTTGGACAAGAAAAAAAGACTATAGAAGCATATGGAAAGTGGGGGACACTCACCGTTGTGAGAGAAACGACGTAGGAGATGAAGTCCAAAGATATGGGTAAAGCCGAAGATAAGGTCCATTTAGAACAACAGTGAAAATAGTGGGAAAATGGTATTTGTAAGGAGAAGGACAGCAGTATGGGGATGACTGGGTGTACCTCACCAGGTGGTGTGAGTACCGTGTGAGAGAAAAAGAATAACGCATGGAGAGAGGAGGAAAATTGTAACATTACCCCCACTGTACAATTGAGCCCCTGGCTCAATGATCCTACTATCCCTCAACTCAAATGCCGAGGATCTGGAATCCCCCATAAATTGCCATGCACTGCGAGACTGATAGACATTCACACAGACAGTCACCAATGATGTGACCAGGTGTATTGCAACTTCCACAGTTACAATGGGGGCAGAAGCGATTGGTATGGCCCCAGTTATCGCAGTAGTCGCATCTCTGAATAAGGCAACAACGGGCAGGATGACCCAGGGTGAGGACATGACAATGTGGGCAGTGGTATTGTGGGCAGTTGAACTGATAGTGGCCCCGACAGTGGCAGTGATGACACTTGGTGGAGGGAGAAGCTGGGCGGGTGTTGATCTGCTCTGGATCTGGTAGAACACGAAAAGGGGAGGATAGGGTGCGAAAGCTACCAAGCAGATAGGTTCGGGGGTGTTCCCGTGGGATTGGGATGGTGCAGGTAGCTCCTTCATCGTCAGAATCCGGGTGAGAGTCCTAATCATCTTCATCAGAGTCAACGAGGGTTGCAGAGGTGGACGGAGGGGGAGAGGAGAGTCTAGCGGCAAGAGGAGGAGTGGGAGCGGGGATAGAAAGAGGATCTTGTCCCGGGGTAAGGCGAATAGAAGAATTTACAGGGCTAAGAGTATCATCAAGTCATTGGAGGTAGGTATCGCGTTGATCCTGGGGAAGAGAAAGGTAGATGCAACGAAAGGTAGGGTAAATCATAACGGTGGGAAGAGCTGTGATGAAGGTTCCAAAACCATGACTATGTAAAGCGTTGAAAAGATGACAAAGGGTGTCTCCCAAAGCGAAGCAAAGAGGAAGATCAGGAGACTCAGCTGCATGAAGCATTAATTGAGCACAGGAGATTCCATGGTAGGTACGAATGAGGTCTTGAGAAATAGTATCATCTTGAAAAAGGGGGTCTTCTTCGATTTGGCGGAGAAGAACGGGGGAGTCTAGGACAGTGGTGTAGAGCAAGTGGACCCTATATTCGGGCAAGAGCGAAGGATAGACATGTCAAGAACGTAAGGGTGACAATGGGGTTGAGGATGAAGATAGTGGAGAGGAGGTGATGGAAGAGGATAAGAATGACATTGTGGTAGAAATCGAGGGGGAAGAGGAGCATATAATGGCATTTGGGCTTTAGGCAGGAGATACTCACGGAGAGACTGTTGACTGACTGATGGCCCAAATCAAAGGTGATGTTTCCGCTTATAAGTTGTGAGGATAGTGGGAGCGTGACGGAGATTAGACTCGGGTTCCCACATATTTTCAGATGATGAGTAACCCTTTCATGTGGTCAGGTACTGGTGACATGATCGAGGACCCTTGTGGGCTATTATTGCTTCGACTTCCCACTCTTCTTCGTTATCTATGATGTCAGGTGGGGGAGATAAGAACACAGGTCCATGTGCTTCACTGGTCCGATAAGAAGATAAAAGCGAGGTGTGGAAGACGTCGTGTATCATCCATGTGGAGGGAAGGCGGAGCTGATAAGTTAATGGGGAAAGGACATGGATAATTTCAAAGGGACCATGTCGCTTAGGAGTGAGCTTTCAAGAAGGGTAATGGAGCCGTAGGTGGGTAGCTTCGAGCCATACCTTATCACCTACCTTCCAGGGGGTAAAGCAATTGGTTGTCTGGGAAGTCATGAGCTTTCAGGTGGATTCGTGGGCAGCTAAGGCTTCCTTTCTGGCTTCATCTAGGGAAGAGAGTCATGCTTCTAGAGCGGGTAAGAAGGTTTTGCTGAGGGACAGATATGAGTGTGGGTCAAATCCGTAGAGTAAGGAAAAAGGGGACTTCTTGGTTGACGAATGAGGGGCGGAGTTATGATGGAATTCTGCTGCTGTTAAGGTTTCGGACCATGAGGAGGGTTGATTTGTACAAAAGATCCGAAGGTATGTCTCTAGTTCCTGATTGGTTTGTTCTGTTTGGCTGTCGGTCTGGGGATGGTAGGCCATGGATAAGCGAATGTCATACTTCAGGAGGCAAGCAAGTTCTTTCGCGAATGCTGAAGCGAACTGGGGACCTCTATCCGAGATGATGGAGTCATGGAGACCGAAATGTCTAAAGACATTGTGGAAGAATAGATTGGCTACGCCTGCTGCATCAATGGATTTGGAGCATGGAATGAGGATTACCCCCTTTGTAAGGCCATGGTCAACCACAACCAAGATAGAGTCGTGACTGTGGGAAGAGGGAAGGTCCGTGATCAGGTCCATGGACAATTGTTTGAACAGGAGAGCCATCGCAGAAGGGATGGGAGACAAAGGGGGAATTGTGGGATGGGTGTTAACCTTGTTCTGCTGGCAGATGGCACAGCCATCCACGAAGTGTTTGACGAAGGAAGAGAGGCCCGGCCACCAAAAGTCACGCTCCAAAATGGCTTTGGTGCGGAAGACGCCCATATGTCCGGAGAGAGGCGAGGAGTGGATGGAGTGAAGGAGAGCAGAACGAGCTGAGGGGGGAACATACATATGGCCCTTAAAATAGAGGTGCCCATTGTCAAAAGACCAGTCTTTGAGGGAGGAACAAGTGAACAGGGGGGAGCCCTCATCAAGGGTTGCTAGAGCTTTTAAAACGAAGGGGTCTGAGGAAGAGGAAGATTGGATATGATGCGCAAGGGACAGATAAAGTGCATTGAGAATGACTAGGTCCGGTATGATGGAAGAGTCAATGTTGTCTGCCGAGGTGTCGACGTCATCTCGTTTAGAGAGTGTGTCAGCAGGGCCCATCTGGGAGCCTGGAGTGACAGCCCAGACAATGTCAAAATCCTGGAGAAAAAGGGCCCAGCAAGCCTGCCTGTGGGAGAGTTTACGGGGATCTCGGATGTAGAAGAGATTTTTGTGGTCGGTGATAATGATGACTGGATGCAAAGTTCCCTGGAGATAATGCTTCCACTCAGCTAAGGCATAAATGACCACAAGGAGTTCACGATCATATATGTTATAGTTGCGTTCAGTGGAGGAGAACGTCTTGGAAAAATAAGTGCAGGGATGCTTGTCTCCATTGGTATCACACTGCATGAGGACGGCACCTGCGGCTAGGAGGGAGGCATCTGTCATGAGGAAGAAGGGTTTGGATACATCTGGGATCGTAATGACTGGGGCGGAGGCAAAGATGTCACGAAGTCAGTCAAATGCTTGCTGTTGTAATGGGGACCAGACCCAAGGCTGGTCTTTGCGGGTGAGGAGGGTGAGGGGAGCGACGATGTTTGAGTAGCTTGGGATGAACTTTCAGTAGAAGTTTGCGAACCCGAGGAATGATCGAACTCCCTTGACGGAGGTGGGGGGTTTCCAGTCCTTGATGGCAGTGACTTTCTTTGGGTCCATGCAGATAATTCCTTGGCTGATGATCATCCCCAGGTATCGCATAGTTGGTTGGTCAAAGGAGCACTTTGAGATCTTTAGGGATAGACCATGTTCTCGGAGGCATTGAAGAACATGGCATGTTCGTTCATGATGAAGGGAAAGGGAACCGTTTGTTGTGATTCCAAGGTCATCCATGTAAATCTTGAGCCAGCGTTCTGCTAGCATGTCTGTAAAGATATGGTTCATGAATTCTTGGAATGTGGCAGGTGCATTGCAGAAGCCAAAGAACATGACTGTAGGTTCAAAAAGACCAAAGGGGGTAATAAAGGCAGCTTTCCACTGATCTTCCTCTTGGATACATATATTGTTATACCCCCATCGGACGTTGAACTTGGTGAAGTAAGTGGCATCCTTCATATCATTGATGAGCTCTGGGATGAGGGGGAGAGGGTAAGCGTTTTGGATGGTATGAGAGTTAAGGTATCGATAGTCTTGGACTGGGTGAAGAGAACTGTCTTCCTTTTTGACAAAGAAGAGTGACGAGGCCTGGGGGGAGTGAGAAGGGACAATTTGACCAGTCTTTAGGTGTTCATCGATCATTTTTTGACATTCCTCCTTTTCTAAAGGATTAAGTGGGTAAACCTTGGCAACCTTTGGGACGAAGGAGTCTCTGAGTTCTATTTTGTGATCAAAGGGACGGTGAGGTGGGAGCTTTTCAAAGAGGGTTTCTGAGAAGACATCTGCATAATCCTTGCAGAAGTCTGGGATGATGTCCTCAGTTGGCTTATCAATTTCCGTGGATTGTATTTCTTCACCAGGGGTTCCCTTTGAGGGAGGATACTCACAAAGAGACCTCTCAACCCCTTGGAAATACCTTTGGAGAAGGAGTTCAGCAATTTCAAGATCCAGATTGGCCAAGTACCTGTGTAAGTCGTAGCTGTTGTTGGGATGTCCTATGGTAATTGAGTAGGTTCTCCAATCAATGGTGGGATTCCACTTCTGGAGCCAGGGCATTCCTAAGATGATCTGGGGGCGACTGAGACGGGTGACCATGAGCTTATTATTGTCAGAAAACTTCTGCGAGTAAAGGGGAACTTGGGTGTTCCACTTGATGGTACCTCTTTGGTTTTCTGTTCCATCAACGTTGTAGGTGGTGAGGGGGTTATCTAGCTTGGAGGGCTTGAATCCTGCTGAGAGAAGGCGAGAGTCAATGAAGTTTCCTGTTGCTCCTGAGTTGATGAGGGCGGAGGTTTCAACGGTTTTGGCGGTTCCTTGTAGCGTAACTGGGAGACGAATGGTTCTTTTATTCTGGGGTGCTACAAGTACATTATCTATGTTAAGGAGAGAAGATGTCGGGGCGACTCTCCTTTTTAAAAATCCTTTGCCTTTCGGATGCGATCCGGGGATACCGTGATAGAAGCCACTTCCTCCGATGGCTCCTTGTAACACATCTTGAGTATAGATAAGATCTCTGTCTCCTCCTTTCCCAAAGTCTTGAGGGAGTTGATGTATTCGTCCAGCTGAGAGCGAGGCGGTGGGGTTTCCTTGGTGGTAGAGGTGCGGATGTGTTGTGTGTTTCTTGGGGGTGGTTTTGAAGGGAACTTAGAGCAGTTTGTGCTGTTGTGGCCCACCTGGTGGCAGCGGAAGCAGCGACCTTCCTTGATACAATGGGCTCGCTCAACTGGGTTGAGCTTCTTGATGGTGGTGGTGGCGTCAATGTCCATGGCATTGGGATCTCTCTCTGAGGTATAAGTGAAGGATGAAGGGGTGAAGCGTCCCTTCTTCAAAGCGAGGATGCGCATCTTCTGACCATGGAAGGTCTTGGCGTGTTTGATCCACTTGTCAATGGTGGTGGGGATCGAGGACATAGAAAGAATCATGGTGGCAAGTTGCTGGTCTAAGCCAAGCGAGAATTGGTCAATGAGAGTGATATGAACTGTGATACCTGCTTTGGCAGTGAGGTTCTGAAAGTCGGTGATGTATTGTTGGAATCCATCGTCGGTGGTTCCATCTGTGGAGCGGGAGGATTTCTGGGTGAGCTTGGTAAGCTCCAGGTATGTGGTGGCTTTGGTGTCAAAGGGGTAGAAGGTGGACTCGAAGTTGGAGCAGAAGTCTGGGAACAACTTTCCTGTGGTGATGGTTAGATTCGCCATCTTGTCATACCATATTTCAGCAAAGTTGGCTCCTTGACCCTCACTCATCTTGTTGAGGGTCGTCATGATTTTGTCATTGTCAGAGGAGTATAGAGATTGGTTCAAGGCGAAGTAGGCCTTCATAGCCTTAATCCATCTGGACGCATCGGCAGGTTTGCCTGAGAAGTCGGCAGGGAGAGCAGCTTTGAGTTCAGGTACTCTAGACATGGTGGGTGCTGGGGTTGAGGGTGGGGGCAAGGAGGCTTCTAAAGCGAAGGAGGGTACATAGTTTCGTTGGGTGATGCTAGGGATATTGGGGATTGCTGGTAGTTGCGATAACGCTGGCTATGGGGTGCCGGGAGTGGTGTCATCTCCGAGCTCAATGTCTTCGTCCTCATCGGGAGGGGGTGCTATGGGTTGACGTTCTCGACATCCAAAGCGACTCGTGGTGATAATGGTAGGGGCCCTTCACCTGGAAAGGTGGGGCTGAGGAGATTCTCGATCTTTTGTTACGCGAAGCATACAAGAACTTGTGGAGAGGACTAGGTGGGCGATACTCACAAAGAGACCAACGTCCGCTAATTCACAAGACAAAGAGACAAGACTAGTCGGGTGATACTCACGAAGAGACCGATGTCCGCTAGTTTATCTAACACAGGGGTCTCCAGGGTAGTGGAAGTCGAAGGGGATTCGACTTAGACTCAAGAGTTTCAAGGGTGATTCAAGACTATGCTTGTATTGCGAAGATTGAGAATGAGAAATACAAGTGTAGACAAAGGGTTTATATAAAGGAGACCAATGTGCATGGACCAAGGGACAATTTGGACAAGAAAAGAAGACTATAGAAGCATATGGAAAGTGGGGGACACTCACCGTTGTGAGAGAAACGATGTATGAGATGAAGTCCAAAGATATGGGTAAAGCCGAAGATAAGGTCCATTTAGAACAATGGTGAAAATAGTGGGAAAATGGTATTTGTAAGGAGAAGGACAGCAGTATGGGGACGACTGGGTGTACCTTGCCAGGTGGTGTGAGTACCGCGTAAGAGAAAAAGAATAATGCATGGAGAGAGGAGGAAAATTGTAACATCTCCATGGATTTCAGTTTCCCATCCAGGTCTTCACTGACCACAAGAACCTAATGTATCTCCATTTCCCTCAAGCCCTCAATTGTTACCAAGCCCACTAGCTTCTAGATCTAGCAGACTTTGACCTTAAAATGATTCACATGCCTGGATCCCATCTTGTGGGCCCTGATGCCCTTTTCCGCCACTGCAATCACTTTCCGAAATCTGACCTGGACAATCAGGAGGTGATGCTCCTTCCCCCTTCCATCTTTGTCTGTGCCATTGACACTGCCCTTGCTGACAAAGTCACTGCTTCCTCTGCCAGTGACCCCCTCATTCTCCAGTGCCTCCAATCCATTAATGAAGATATCCCTGCTGTCTTCTGCTCCCACCTCTCTGACTGGCAGATGGAAGGATCTGTCCTTATGTATAAAGGCTGCATATATGTTCTGGATTCTGGGAACTTATGCAGGTCCATCCTCCAATGTTGCCATGACCATAAGACCATGAGACATCCCAGCTTCCTTAAAACCCATCAGCTCATCTCTGCCAAATTCTGGGGGCCCAGTCTTGCCAGCCATGTCTGCTGCTATGTCGAAGGCTGTGCCACGTGCCAGCAAAACAAATCAAACACTCATCTCACAGCTCCTCCCCTTATGCCCATTAAGTCCTTCACATCTTGCCCCTTCCAACAGATCTCCTGCAGTCTCATCACAGATCTCCCCACATCTTCCTCCTTTGATTACCCCTTGGTCGTGGTAGACCATGGGGTTACTAAGGGGGTGATTCTTTACCCCACTAAGAAAACAATCACTGCCGAGGGAGTAGCCTTCCTCTTTTTCCACAAAGTCTACCTCTGCTTTGGCCTCTATGACAAAGTCATCTCTGACCATGGTCCACAGTTCGCCTCCACCTTCACAAAAGAACTCGGATGCATCTTAAACTACAATCTCTCCCTCTCTACAGCTTATCACTCTCAGATCAATGGCAAAATGGAATAAGTCAACTAGGAGATTGAAACATATCTCCACATCTTCTGTGGAAATAACCCCAGTTCCTGGGCTGACAACATTTCTCATGCTGAATTTGCCCACAATCACTGCCTTCACTCTGTCACGAGTCAATCCCTGTTCTATCTCATGATGGGATATGAACTCCATGCCTTTCCCTCAGTTATTGCCAAATCTTCCCTTCCCACAGTAGAATCCCACCTAAAGTCCCTGACCACTGCCCGAGACGAAGCTCTCGCATCCCATGAACTCACCCGCCAAACCATGGCCACTCAAACTTGTCAGAAGTTCACCCCATTCAAGAACAGAGACAAAGTGTGGCTTAAAGCCCACAACCTCAAACACTCCATTGTCAACCCCAAGTTTGCTCCTAAGTGCAAAGGACTCTTTACCATCACAAAGGTCCTATCTCCAATCACATACAAACTCTGACTCCCAGCAATGTGGAAGATCCATCTGGTTTTTTATGCTTCCTTCTTATCACTCTATCATGAAAACCCCATCCATGGCCCAAACTTCCCAAAACCACCACCTGACCTTATTGCAGATGAGGAAGAATACAAAATCAACCAGATCTTATGCCACTGTGGAACTCCCCAATCTTATTCCTTCCTGATCTGATGGAAAGGATATACTGTGGAAAATGACTCATGGATCCCAGAACAAGATTTGAAAAATGCTGGCTCCACCTTAAAGGCTTATAAAAAGCTTCATCCTTTGGTCTTCTCTCCCCAATGCTCTTAAACCAGCATTCTCACCATCAGCACCCATGGCCATTGAACTCTGCACCCCTACCATCTTCTCCATCTCCACCATGTCCTCCGTCATATCCATGCCCCTCCAGAATGTATCCCCCATTGAAGACAATAAAACCCTTGATAGTCCTTCTTGTCCTCACAGCCTATCTCCAGGCTACCATAGAGTTCCTACCCCTCATACACCCCTGGATCTTACTTCTGAGTCTTTACCTGCTGAGCAATCTCCTCTACCTGCTCCTGCCCCTCTTACACTAGATTCTATTTCTACTGTCCCAGATGCTGTTACATCTGTAGACATACCCCTCTTTGCCCAGCATCTCCATGACAATTATCCTACCAGAAAGGACATCCTCTCTCTTACCCAGCAGCTCCACAACCCCTGCATCGTCATCCACCTCGATCATTACCTTGAGGTTGGCTCCCCCCTCCAAGCACTATACTGTGCCTACCTCCAAAATGAGACTATTATTCTTTTTACAGAATGCCCCTCCACCCATGCAAAACAAGAGTGAGCCAATCAGCTTATCCTTGACAACACCTGTGATGTACAAAGCAAATTGTATATTGCCATGTTCCAACTTGATATCATCCCTGAAACAACCTATAAACCACTCCGATACATGGAGCATCTACAGAGGCTGTTCACAGAGGAAGAAAGGGAGAATGGAAAAGACTGAGTCTTATTCAGGTGGTGGTCTAAAGGGAAGACTCCAAGAGAACTTGACTGAAGTTCTCTGGCGGCTGCTTTGGCGTTAAATACTACTCTATGATTTGTACATGTTTGTGCATAATCTAGATATGGGCATAGGGTAATACTATAGTTAGTCCAAGCAATGTGTCAAGCACATGCATCAAACTGTGCATGGGTGATGAGGATCAGAGATCCAGGTAAATCTATAGTGTAGTGCATCCATGAGCACAGAAACACCCAAGTCCAAATATCAGTCATAGATAAAATAAGGATGAAAATGTATGTTCGTAACAATCCCCTTCCTGGTCAATGTAGACCACTACCTCCTCAGCCTTGCTGCCCAGGTCAGGCCCCTTGAAGACATTGCTTATGTTATCAATGCCCATGAACAAGAAGCCCACCTCACTGTTGGGCACACCGCTGCCCTATAAGTAGAAAGGCAGCTCCCCATCTCCAGGATCCCTGCACCCATGTACACCTCACACCCTCCTATTCCTATTCCTGAGGAAGAAGAACCTCCCATTGAGAACATCAACCCCATGTTGCTCGAACATGAACCCATGACACCATCCACATTCTCATTCCCTTTAGATGAAGCCAAACTTGCAGCACTAGACCAGGCTGAAGCCCAGGCTTTTCATAACCAACCATTGCTTCTATCCAACCCTCATTACCCCCAGACTTGCTTCTTATGCAAACATCTCAAACACATAAAGCGTGATTGCCCTGTGTACCTCTGTCCCTTCTGCCATCACTTTTCCCCTGGTCATAACCAAAACCAGTGCCTCCAGTTCTGGTGCTCCATCTGCAAGAAGTCAGCACCTGGCCATCATCCTGATGTCTGCCCATGGTGCCCATGTGGTTCCACCTCCCACACCTCATCCTCTTCTTCCTCCTACAACTCCTTTCACCCCCACACTCACACCCCTTCCACCAGATCCTGGGAATCCAACAGATTCCACCATTTGTCAGGACACACTTGTCCTCTGCCTATCCCTGTGCCTATTGAGACTGAGCATCTTGATGATGTCTATGTAGACAATGACCCTTTCAATGACATTGCCTATGCCAACATGACGGGCTCTCCATGAAGATAAGTCTCTGTGGGACTTCAATTGTAGTCAGGGGGTAACGTTATAATTCATCAGACTACTACTCTTTTTCATTTAGTTCTTTAGCTCTATGCTATACTACCACAAATTGCTCATTTGACTCCTGCCTTGTATGCCTTCTTTTCTCTTCTTGCCTCATATGACTTTGTCCAGTTGGCAACTGCTGTTTCTCTCACATAACTCCACAATCCACAGTCATGACACCATTGACTGCACATTCCTTTTCCAATGTATTTCATTTGTAATACTAATAACACATTGTCTTCTTATTGGCTCTTTGTATTGTACAACACATCATCATCATTCCTATTTCCACTTCTAGTTAAATCTTCTCATGGTCCGTGCATGGATCCCTTACATATAAATACCTTGCCTTTGCAGCAGAGATCCTTAGCTTAGACCTCCCTTGTTTTATCCTAGTATCTCTGCAATCAACAAGATCCTTGTTTCCTCATCCCTTGTCCCCTTGAACCCTTGAACCTTAGGGTGGTTGATATTGCCTTTGATGCAACCATACTCTGTGCCTTGTCGTTACTGTTGTGGACCTCCACCAGATGACTCACTTCACCATGTGAATGCCTACACATCTGTGGATTTCCTTGAACCCTAGACCCTTAGGACCTCCCTACACCTTTCAAGGGCTATGTCCGATCCTACCCAGGTTGAGCATAACACTAGCTCTTTGCACAACTCTGTCATATATGGTGTCAAGCTCATTTTGTGAATGAGTGTTTTCAATAAGACACTGTAAGCAATGTTGTGAGTGAAGCCTGGGATTGGAGTGGGAGAGGAAATGAAAGTGAGAGTTGAAGGCCCAGTTCCAGTCAACCTGCTGGTGTGGATGGAGTTCTATCAGCTAGCCTTGATCAACAATCTCCTGAGAATAAGGAAGTACCCAGTTGGGTTCAAAAGACATTTCTAGTTTCTGATGGGAAAGGGACAGCATAAGGTGTTGACAATGAAAGATCTTATAGCCACCTTGAAAGTGGACTAAGGCATGAGGAGAGTGGTTATAGGTCTCAGATGGGAAAGCCCATCTGGCGTCCTCATAGGCAGAGACAAGGGACTCATCCTGGTACATGAACAAGTTAGCATTATATTTCACTAATGACTCACATGGTAAAATCCTAAAAGGAGTTACCACACAGCTTGCTTTATGTGCTTCTTCAGGACTAAGCATCCTGTAAGCATAACTCTGCCAGATCAGAGCAGCCTCAATGCAAGTGAGGCCGCCTTCTTCGTTGTCCATGATGTTGTGATGTTTAGGCACCATGGGATGGATGCCAAAGTCCTGGGCATCTGGAAGGTTGCATAGAGATGTCCCAGACCTTGGTAGTCCATTGTTGCCTGGTTGTCCTCTAAATCCACAACCTTGTCCAGAGCTGGATTGTGGACAGTTAGGAACAAGAAATTGTCCTGGTCAAATGGGAAGGCATTGACAGCCACTAGGTACAGGAGAGTCGGCATTTTGAAGAGTGGTGTTTGGATGAGGTACCGGTGAAGGTGATGGTGAGGAAGAGAGCAGTGGTATATCTTTGTTTGGATCACAAAAAGCTTCTAAATCTCCATGAATACAATGTGGAATCCAAGTAGGAGAGTGGTACAGTCAACTAGAAGGTGGAATGATCTGAAGAAAAGTGTAAGAATGTTGCTGGTGTTTCTTGATATCCTCATGGTGATTCCTGAGAATGGTATGACCAATCTTGGGATGCTGACAGTATTGACCTTGCTCTAAAGAGCAATAACAGATAGGACAGGGAAGTTTGAAAGGAATGGTATTGTAGTTCTGGTAGGAAGGATGTGGAATCAGATGGTTTACCTCATGCAACAATTCTGTATGAAGCACAGCATATAATGAGTATTCCATGTTACCAATCTGATTAGTGAATTGAAGACAAAAATTGTCTGTCTCATGCTTGAAAAGCAATTCACCAGCCTCCATAATGACCTTGATCATGTTTCCATGAGTCAAGATCTTGCTACCAGTTACAATATAACCAAAGGCAGATGCAACCATCAATGTCAAAGTTGATAGTCCAGTAATCAACCAAGAACCCATACACACAATGTTAGATGGTGTTACAATTTTCCTTCTCTTTTCTTGTGTTCTACTCTTCCTTATACGTAGTACTCGTATGACTTGGAGAGGCACTCCTAGTTGACCCCATGCCGCTTACCTTTTACTCACAAACACCGCCTCCCCTTACTTCTTTTGTCTCTTCCACTAACCTTATCATCGGACTTATACCTCCTCTGCCGTTTCTTTCACAATGGCCAGTTTTCCCCATCTTCCATAGGTTTCTATAAGCTTCTCTTCCACTTGCGTCTTCCTTATCTCTTGGTCTGTGCGCGCTGGTCTGCATGATATAAGTTGTATACTTATCACTTGTACTCTCCATTCTTGATCTACACAATACAAGTGTTCTCTTGAATCACCACATGCCTTGTGCCTTAACAGTCGATCCTCACTCGACTTCCCCCGTCCTTTTAGAACTCCTTATCCTTGTAGGCTAGCAGACATTGGTCTCTTCATGAGTATCGCCCATCTAGTGCTACTCTTTAGGAGTATCCCTGTTGTCATATGCTTTGCATAACAGATGGCATCAGTGAATTCAAAAGATGAATGTCAAAGTGTTAATGTAAGGCTTATAACCTACTGGAAGTGAAGACCTCCAATAGCACAGGGACAAGAAGGGATGTGAACACTTGATGGAAGGCTCACTAAGTATAGGGTAATTGGTTGATAGTCAAGGGTGAAGCAAGTGACTAGGCTTCTTAGTGAATGTGGAGCAGTAATGAAGAAGAGTTACTTTGTTGGAGGAAGAAGGGCAGTAAGGTCCTTCTTATATATAGACAGGATATGTTTGTACCTGTGTACTATAGAGTACCTATATAAGATACATCACAGAATGTGATAGAACATTATAGAACAAAAGGAAAGATAAGGTGAGATAGCAAGAATAGTATCCAATAGGAATAATTGCTCTTATCAGACAAACACTGCTTTTTATCTATAGTTTAATATGAATAGCATAAGCCTGAAACATCATCTGACCTATGATGACATGGTCTAGAATATGTCACATGATAGTGTCATGTGATCAGGCCTAGAATCTGATTATGTAATAGAAAATCAGAAATAGAATATCAGATTCTCAACACACAGTACTTTGCCTCAAAGGACCCTGACAAGTTTTGATGTATGTAAATCTAGTAAAGGATGTCAGTCAGTGGTTTTGGGCAACTGGCCCTGGGATAGGTAGTACTAACCTTGATGAATGCCAGTTATGGGTGCTGTGCTGGCAGTTCTGGCACCTGTTCCTGTGCTTTGAGCATGGCTGGTGGAATAACTTGTTAGTGAACAATGGGCACAGCCCAGGGTTGTGGACATGCACCAAGGTTTCAAATTTCACAATATGTTTTGCGCTCCCAAGTGGAAGCAAGCATATCTTGCAGCTCACCACTGGTATTGATCAGTTTGCCCACCTTGTACAGGCTAAGGTACTTTGTATTCAAGTAGTTCTTGGAGTTCACAATAATGGCATGAAGAAGAGTGGCATAGTTGGAAAAAGGGATCAAATTGCTCATAAGTGCAAGGTGTTTATTCACAATGTGTTATGCTCGACCTGGGTAGGATTAGACATAGCCCTTGAGAGGTGCAGGAAGGTCCTAAGGTCGAGGGTTCAAAGATTCCACGGATGCATAAGCGATCACGTGGCATGGGGGAATTCACTGACGTGTAAGCATTCAAGTGGCAAAGTGAGTCGTCTGGCAAGAGATCGCAACAGTAATGACTAGGCATGGAGTACGGTTGCATCAAAGGCAATACCAACCATTCTCAGGTTCAAGGGTTCAAAGGTGAAGGGGCAAGGGACAAAGGATTGAGGACCTTGTTGATTGTAGAGATGCTAGGTAAAGACAAGGGTAGCCATCTAAGCTAGCATACTGTGCTATGAGGGTCAAATAGGGAGATGCTATGTAGTGGAATGAAAGGTAAAGGAATAGCATCAACAAAAAGGGGCCTTGATTAAGACGGTGAAGGGGAACTAGCTTAGAAGGCTAGGGCGAGGATGAAGAACACTGTAAGGAAGATAAAGGTGTAATCCATAAGGATTCCCAGGGATAGCGATAGGAAATCTATCAAGGTGTGAAGATGGTAAGCATAAGCTGTAGGATGACCTCCCTTGTAGAAGACGAGCATAGGGTACCAAGTGAAGCTCCAAGACTAAGAAAGTGTCTGAGAAGACAAGGTGACAAGTGATGTGAGGAACGATGAAAGAAAAAAAGAAAAGAAGAGCGGACAACTGTTAGGGCAACAAGTCATAACACAATGACATTAAGCTTGTCATGAATGGCATTGCCAAAGCAATTTGGGAGAGTGAGGGGGGTCATATTGTGGTTTGAGTTGCACCAGACCCCTTGACATGCCACTTTATATTGCCAATCAAGCACCCACAATTGATGGACCACAATCTATCCATAGCATTTGTGGTCCAAGTTGGATCTGCTGTCATGTTTCCATTGTTCCTGGCTAAGATAAATCAAATGTCTGCTGTTCCACCTTCCATCCATCAACACAATTATCCAGTGACATTGAAACAACAAAATACAGCCACAGAAATTCACAGTTATTGATTGTCTGCCATTCCATTCTTTATGCCGATGATCATATTATATATGTAAATGGTGAAAATCATTCTTGTAAATGGTAATGCATAATCGTGGTTAAGTAATACAACTATGGTAACGTTATAGCACACATGCTAGATCGTCAAGTGGGTTATCTTCTCATGTCAACAACATGTTGTCAAAACTCTAGTAGAGACTAGAGCTCAGCTGCTGCCCAAGATGGGCAAGAACAACTGAGGTGCTTATGGATGTAGAAAGAATATAAGTAGTATGTGGTGGAGGCACACTTGTACCTCAATAAGTGTCAGGGAAGAGACATTACCAAATGTATAGTAACAGGTCTGTAAAAAACATTACTGAGCAATAGTGTCATACCATAAAAGGTCTGGAAGTCAAAGTTCCAGAAGTGGTTCCAGTGGTTCCAAGTCTGAAAGAGTGGGAAGTGATTTTGGTGGTGTTTCTGGTGGTTCTGAGTCTGGAAGAGTG